>CM042419.1:8778669-8979136 GCA_023634145.1 Thymallus thymallus
ATCATCAGTCACATCAACAGTGGCGAGACATCCGTCACACATTGACATCATCACAAAAAAACGCTTGTACTGTGCACCTCCTGCCCCTTTTGTATTTACCTATAAATACAAGCTCTATTTAGGGAGAAAGGTGTCCTATTTTAGAAAGTCCAAACCCATAGGCAGCAAAGACAGCAACGTCCCAGTTTTGTCAAGAGGGAACCTGAAGCCTCGAGACTAAAGTGGCACAAGCAGAAAGAGAGAGAGACTAGACTGAGATCTCAAAGCAAAACAATTATCATCTATCTCTATTTCTTCAGTCGGTGCTGAGGCCCTTATCTTAGTCAGGATTATTGACAACGCGAGTAATGAGATATATTGATGACCAACGGAAGGATGAGATTTTTTCCCCCCGTATAGATCTCACAATCGTGTGAACATATCCATTATTTCTCAAGAGGTGAGAAGAAGATACAATACAGAGAAAATACCTGAATTGAAATGGAGCCAACTATGGTGATGATGGTGTCTATAAGCCACTCACCTATGATTCCGCTATCCTGGCTCTCCAGTGTGGAGCTGGGGCTCCGGCAGGGACTGGGGCTAAGGAGGGTCCCACATGGGCTGGGGCTGGGATTGGGGAGACAGGGGGGTGGCCCCCCGGTACTGCTACTACCCAGGGTGGAGCAGGGGCTGTCTGAGCATGGAGACGTAGTGCTGCAGGTCAATGTGGAGCACGGGCTCACCGCCTGGCCAGTCACAGTACACTACAGACAGAGAGAGAGATAGAGAGAGAGAGAGAGAGAGAGAGAGAGAGAGAGAGAGAGAGAGAGAGAGAGAGAGAGAGAGAGAGAGAGAGAGAGAGAGAGAGAGAGAGAGAGAGAGAGAGAGAGAGAGAGAGAGAGAGAGAGAGAGAAAAAGGGGAGGGGATAGAAAGAGGGGGGGAGTAGGAGATATCAGTCAGGCAGAGAGGGATGACAGATAGAAGGGTGAGAGAGGGATGAGAGAGCGAGAGAAAGAGAAGAGAGAGATAGAAAGAGAAAGGACAAGTATTATCAGAGGTATAGACCCTGCTGGCCCCCTTTCCAGCTGTCCCCAGGTTAATGCATGGTATATAGGTCATTTTATATAAATGTGTGTGTGTGTGCATGCCTGTGTGTGTATGTGAGTCAATGTCCCCCTCCTCCTCCCAATGTCCCCAAACCCCAATATCTGCATCCTTCTTCATATGTCTCCAACATATATATCCAACATATGTCTCCCTAACCCTACTTTTTCCTAGATCCTATATGTCTCCACTCACCCCAGCACCCAGTGTTTCTGCAACGTTAGACCTTCCATAGGAAAAGAGGAATCAGCTCAGTGCTATTCCCACCTTACCACCCCATCATTTATCTTAACCAGGACACAGTACACTGCTCACAGCCGACACGTTGTCTCCCTAAAACTGGCTCAATCTGGAGCTCAGGTGGAGGAAGGAGGTTAGGAAAGTGGGGCAATGCTCTAACGGTGGTAGAATGATACAGTGCAGTATATAAACGTCCTGCAGGCTCAACAGCATGTGGTGAGCCAGTGCAACAAGAGTAAAAGCAAGATATTCAATTGACATCACCTTACGTACACATTCCATAAAGAACATGCCATTACAGTATATGCTTTCAAATATTAACTCGGATTTAGTTTTTCAACTGGTCATTTACCCTTAAAGCTGTAGTTTCTAAAATTGCAGCTTCTTAACAAAAACAAACTCTCAAACATTGCCTTTTAAATTTAATGAAAGAAACCATACAAAAACATATTTCTGACTTCCTCAGTCACTCTCACTCTTTCCTTCTACCCATCCTTCCCACCATCTTTCATTCCACATACCTTCTTTTCCCTCCGGTCCTCCATGGAGGTGCTAGGCGAGGCTGGGGTCCCTTCTCCCAGTAAGAAGCCCAGCCTGGTCATCAGTTCCTGGGTTGAGAGGGAGGAGGAGCTGGGCTGGAGCTCCGCGTGCAGCTCTGGAGGACAGATGGAGAGACGAGCGGATCGCTGTGAGCAGCACAACACGACCACACCAAACACACACACACCGTTCTGAAGCCCAGCCCAGCCCAGTTCAGCTCAGTCCAGCTCAGTTCCTCCTTCCTACCTTTCCCTCTACCTGGCCAAGTCGATTGGATGGAGGATAATGTATACTATCCCGATGGAGGAGAGGTTAACGTATGCATCCACAGGTCAGCAGCAGCAGAGCCAGTCGGCCTCATTACCATTGAAGAGGCTGTGGCTTTCTCAGTCCCTGGCTGCACGACTGAGGCAGCTCTGTGTGGGAGTGTGTGTGTGTGTGTGTGTGTGTGTGTGTGTGTGTGTGTGTGTGTCTGCTGAGCGCTCCCGGTTGGTTAGGAGACAGGCTTGGAATCTCAATGAGCTCAGCTCAACCCTGGCCTCCAGCAGAGGGTAGGTGCCTTTGCACCGCCTCCACTGCTGTCTCTGGCACTGGCTGCCCCGCCCAGACAAATTGGGCTGAGATGAGCAATATGGTGCGTCGATACATCCCTGAGACGGGCCTGGTACCATGACCTTTCACCGCTAGGTCATCTACACCACTGTACAGATGCAGAGCAGGATGAGGAGAGGGTGTTCAATACGCCACCTCTATATCCTGTTTACATACAATAGTGAGTTGGAAAATATGATGATGTCTAGGATACAGAGCTACCATTGGTAGAGATAAGGAATACTGGAAGGAATGTGGGAGGGCAGATACACAGGTCGTTAGTTGTTAGTTACTCACAACCCTTCTGGGGATAGACACCTTCTCATCCATCTCTTCCCTCAAACCCTCTTGGAAAAAAGGGTTCCAAAAGATGAACCTTCTTGGTTCCAGGTAGAACCCTCTGTAGAATGGGTTTTTACATGGAACCCAAAAGGGTTCTACCTGGAGCCAAAAAGGGTTCTTAAAAGGGTTCTCCTATGGGGACGGCCGAAGAACCGTTTAAGGTTCAAGATAGAACCTTTTTTCCTAAGTGTTTCCCTCTATCAATTCACCCTCTCCATCCCTCTCCCCCTCTCTCAAGCCCTCAGCATCGCCCCATTCTTTCCTTTTCACTGTCGATATCCTCTCCCCGCCTCCACATAATCCATTGTTCTCTCCAATGAACCACAGAAATGATGCAATACACAGTAAGCAAATAGGAGGAAACAGTCACCACCACCTCACTGTTGCATATCTCTCCTCTCTTCTCCCCCTAAAGTCCCAACTTCCTCCATCTCTCAAACAAGAGGTGACGATGAAACGAGCTGACTGGTTAGATGAAAGGCAGGCACCAGCACCTTTCCTACACAGCAGAGATCACATGCAGAGCTGTTAATCACAGACAGTGAGAGAGACAGAAGGACAAACAGACGCTTGGTGGCACACAGGGCTGGACTGTCTGCAGGAGATCTGACTGTCTAACTGGAGCTCCTGTACATTCAGATAACCAGAGAAGAGTTCAATGCAGAGTCTGATTCAAGGGTGTACATTACAAATGGGAAAGAAAAAGAGACCGCCAATGCCAGGATAGTCGTGTGCCATCTTGGATAGAAATCGAAACAGGATTTCACCTGAACTAAATTCCTGTAATGTCACTCTCCATTATCCAGCTTAATGGAAGTGAAGTAGTAAACCAACCGTAGTCACAGCAACTGTCACATAGCCCCCTTCTACATTAGCACTCTGAAACACATTCTCTTTCTGTGAAAAACATGCATCTGAAGAGTTTTGGGTTCTGCAATAGACTGGGAGCTGGAGCACACTAGGTTCTGTCTGCCAGAAGGTTGTACAATCAAATCTTAGCACACTTCACTTTGCACCCTCCGTCTCAAGGAAACACACCTTCAAATTCTGGGAGAAATTCATTCCTCATGCTTCTTATCCAAAAGGAGTATTCTTGATGTATTTTACAGCCATTCATTTCTAATCCTCAATTTGATTGAGTCTGCTAAGGTGCTTTTGAAAGGCAAACCTAATCATCTTATATGATGTTAAAATTATACCTCTGGTCCATTCATGGTTCATTAAAATTCATAACGAGAAAAGCACATGGAGAAAACCAAATATGGAAAGCGTCACATTGAAACGTATTACAAATTACCACAAACATTTGAAGGGAATGGTTAGTAAATGTATAATATAATTATTTATGGTTACTTTACATTCATAATGGTTATTGGAGATAAATGACGGGTCTACGTGGCTAGTGGAAAATGGTGGTTACTGATTAAAAAAAGCTGACCTCAAATCACACAATTGTAGCTAAAACTAAACAAGACAAACAAAGATGCAGAAAGAGAGAGGGAGGGTGTGAGAGTGAAACACAGAGAGAGAGAGAGAGAGAGAGAGACAGAACGAGATAGATTGCATCCTCAATCTATCAGCCAACGTCTCTATGTATCCATTGCCTAAGTGCCCAACTGATTTCCCACCTGAGGTCAAGAAGCTATTTATTTTTATTTTATTTTACCTTTATTTTACTAGGCAAGTCAGTTAAGAACATATTCTTATTTTCAATGACGGCCTAGGAACAGTGGGTTAACTGCCTTGTTCAGGGGCAGAACGACAGATTTTTACCTTGTCAGCTCGGGGATTTGATCCAGCAACCTTTCGGTTATGGGCCCAACACTCTAACACTCTAACCACTGGGCTACCTGCCGCCTATAATCAGTGAATCTATGCATTCAGCGCTCCATGGTACTATTAGGAACAACACCTTGTTACTAAAACAACCAGACAATATTGAATGCTTATCAATAAAACCTTGTTCATCAATCTAACTCTGACCTCGGCGTGACAAATTCCAGGAAGGTCTATTCAGGGGGTTCGGAATGATTGCAACACACAGTAAACACACCAGCACGCTGTCGCCGTTGGTTATGAGAAGCAGAAGGAGAAGAGTGGCAGGAGGATGCTGGAGACAGGCTGCTCCGCCTCAGGACTAGCCTCCAGCCTCTCCACATAGACAGTTGTGCAGGGGATGGCTGGCATTTACACTGTTACCCTCAGCACAACTTAGGCAGGTCAATCAAACACATGCGCAGGCACACATGCATCCACACGCACAAATACGCTTGCACATACAGTATATATGCATTTGAAAAAATGTATCAAGGAACTCAACATTTAAACAAAACTATGGAAGATTTGTTCACTTCTATCTATCCTCTGTACCTCTCCCTCCTTTTCTGTACTGTATATCATTCTCTCTCCCCTCCCTCGTCTCTTCTCTCATCCACAACTCCCTGTGCAGACACGCTCACACTCACCTCTCTGGGAAGTCTTGCTATTGTTTAGAGCGAAGACGAATGCATCTCCAGGAAAAGAAGGACTCTCCACATACTCCAGCTTCCTGTACAGACCTTCAGTCAGAGCAACAGAGAGAGAGTGAGATGGAGGTAACGAGAAAGGGAAGAGAAAGAGAGAAAGGGAGTGAGAGAGAGAGAGAGAGAGAAAGAGAAATTCATCTCTTCCAGATGGGATTTGCAGTGGGGAATTTGAATTTCTCCCACCAGTTTGATGGAGCCAGCATGAGCTCAGATACATGCAGTACAGTATAAACTAATCCCTGTGATAGCAAATCGCCAACATGAGTGTGTGTGTGTGTGTTAAGGTAAAGATCCACACTATTACTGTAAGCTCAGCGCTTCAGCTTGAGGCACACTGCACTGCCACCTAGTGTTACTCAGCTAGAATGCTGAAGACACGCACGCTGAAGACATCTAAGCATAATCTTCCCAAAAAGGTAAACAGTTCCTCCCCAGAGCTGCGCAGTGTGGAGCTGGGCACTTAGCAGAGGCATGCTGGGTCAGTGAGTAAGAGGTTGAACTGTAGAGAGCAGAAACCCAGTTACTACGTACCCCTGGCCTGGTAATGTTGCCACCGGTAGAAATACTCAAAAAACTAAAGCACCTATTTGATTTCTAAACTTCTCCAGCCTTCAGTCCTTCGGGATAATGTGAGTTGTTGTTATTGATGTACTGTATCTTGAACAGCATGTACATTTGACAATGAGATTTGAGCATAATTTACAATATTTCCCAGGGGAAATAAAGTGCTAGCAGTGTGAATAGCCCTTAATCAATCATTAGGCATGTACTGGCTGTGCTATAAACCCACTGGGCTTAAAAACCAGGCAGAGCAATCATAACCTAATCTCTACAAAGAGCACACAAGAGCCTGTCAGAACCGTGGGAGCTACAGAACAGAACATGTGATCAATATGCTATGAGCGGGACTCGTCGCTAGGCTAGCAACGAACCTAGCAACGAGATCAAGATGTCCTGCAAAAGAGGAGGATGAAAGTATGTTCGTTTTTTACAGATTAGCTATAGATGTACCTTTTCCTGTGTGTGTGTGTGTGTGTGTGTGTGTGTGTGTGTGTGTGTGTGTGTGTGTGTGTATATGCGTTTATTAGGAGAACAAAAGCCTGGTGGATGGCTGTTACATTACCTGGGGACTTGATGTCCATATGTGAGGGCATTATGTAGGACTGGCGAGAGACCAGGGGTGAGGAAGGCAGGGAGATGGACTCTCCCTTAGCCAGCTTCCCCCTCGGCCTGCCACTTGAGGGGTGGGGGTGGTGGGCGTGGCTAGGCTCCTGGTAGTGGGTCACCCAAGCACCAGCGCCCCTTCGTTGGATACTGTGGCTGTGGTAATCAGTGACTACCGCTAGTGAGAGGAGAGGGATATACAGTGGGAAAGGTGAGAGGGATTAAAGGGGTCGAGAGATCGAGAGAGAGAGAGAGAAAAAGAGAGAGAGAGAGAGAGAGAGAGAGAGAGAGAGCGAGATAGAGAGCGAGAGAGAGAGAGAGAGAGTGAGAGAGTGAGAGAGAGAGAGAGAGAGTGAGAGAGTGAGAGAGAGAGCGAGAGCGAGAGCGAGAGAGAGAGAGAGAGAGAGAGCGAGAGAGAGAGAGAGAGAGAGAGAGAGAGAGAGAGAGAGAGAGAATGAAACTGTAATCAATAATAGGGCCACAAAACATTAATTCCTATGATTAACAGTATTAAATAACTCTAATATGTGAAAACAATATTTTTTGTGAACAAATGTTTCATTTTGACGTTATAACAAGGTTGGTAGCGGAAATCTGTTAAAGCTCCAGTTGACTACAAAACAATGCTCAATTCAATGCTCTCTTATTGGGCTGGCTAGTTATCTAGCTAAGTAGCTACGTAGCAAACGTAGCTACACACAATAACACCAAAGTCAATATCAGCATATGAAGTAGCTTGCTATCTGTAAAATCGCCTAAACAAACTGCACTATCAATTTAGGTGTCTATCTCACCGAGTTCAACTTGCAGATCATCTCTGCCCAGAGTGAGTGCAGAGCATGTTGCTATGGCAACAGCGGCCCTTTGTGGGATGGTACTTGAAGGAGAAACTGAGTTGAATCATTTGGTACACTGTTTAGGTTGAGCACAAAAAAGTGTTATGAAATGTGATAGTGTGTTATCCCATATCGCCAATGACGAGAGCCATGTAGCTATGACTCGTTGCGACACGATTTTCTGATTTCACAGATGGACCACTTAAAAGTGAAATCATTGGTAGGAAAAAATTTTTTACCCACTGATAGAACATAGGCTTTCACAAAATTGACAGAGGTTTGATGATTTTTATTTGTGGGGGTGCGTTATCCCTTTAAACAGGATCGTCAAATACATGTTTTGGAGCAATAATAAGTGGACGACATCTCTGGCATTATAGACCGGATCTATTCTTGAAGTCTAGTACTGGCCCTTTGAAGAGCGGACCGCCTACTGGCAGCCCAGGTCTTTGAGTTCCACTTTTGTCTCCTCTCTATGCTAAATGTAATCACTGCACAGTTGCAATGATGTGCGGGTGCATTGCAGTTACTGGCTACGCCTGATGCATAGAGTGTGATAATAACACAGCATCAACGGGCTGGTGTAGTATGTCATGTTACAACACAATTACATTAAAGCAGGCCATTGAAATGTAGCATGGTTTATACAGTAACCTCATTCCTGTGGAAGACGAGAGAGACAGATGGTCGTCTACGTTATATAATGTATTTGAACGACAATCTGCAAGGATACACAGAGCTAAAAAGCGGAATTTACAGGTTATGGACAAAACCAGTATGACTAGATAGAGAGTTGCTATAACTTGATTATAAGTAGTTATGAACTCAGGGCCCCTAATCATGCTGCAATGTTTCCATGCTCCTTTTCTGATGCCTCTGAGCGAACCCCCAGGCCACACACACAGAGCACAGCCGTATGGGAAACATATGCTGCTCATCATGTAGTCAGGGAACAACTTTCTCTCTCAAGGCTTTTAACCCAATCACAGTCAGCTTCACACGATGTATGCCCATAGGCTTAGACCAGGGGTCGCCAATTACATACAGCCGTGGGCCGATTTCTCCTTGAGCGGATGGTCGGGCGGCCAGAACAGTTATAAATAATTTGTACACTACAGATTAGAAAAAAATGGAATCATTTCAAACCTTGATAACATTTGGATACAATCACACATGCCTCTTTATTTATGCATGGGAATACTTGGGAACAGATTTCCTACATGAAATCACTTTGATTTCCTGTTGATTTTACAGGATTTTATGACCAAAATTAAAATATACATGCCATTATTAGCATGGTAGTCCACCTTATGGACAAAATCTAAGTACCTAGAGGCATTCATTGTAGATTTCATGGTAGATACGATTGACACACTTCTCTGAGTTTTGTAGCTGGCCAACATTAGATGCAATAAATATTTCATGTGCAATATGCTCACTTTAGACCCATTTATTTGCAGTGGATTCTGATTTCTCCCAGACTTCTCTAGGAGTGAACACTCAAGTTATGAGATACTGACAACACCCTTGTTGTTACCACACAGAATGGAGCTAGCTAGTAGCTACATAACTACTGGAAAGAGGCACGACCCCACAGCGGAAGCACACGGAGCCCAGCATCAATCTGAATAATAGATTATTGCCTACCAAAATAAAGAGGGTTGAAACTGGTAGGAAAAAGCTATATACTGAGTATACCAAACATTAGGAACACCTTCCTATTATTTAGTTGCACCCCACCTTTCCTTCAGAACATCCACAACTCCTTGGGGCATGAACTCTACAAGGTGTTGAATGCGTTCCACAGGGATGCTGGTCAATTTTCAATCCAATGCTTCCTACAGTTGTGTCAAGTTGACTGGATGTCCTTTGGGTGGTGAACCATTCTTGATACATACGGGAAACTGTTGAGCGTGAAAAACCCAGCTGCGCTATAAACCGGCGCGCCTGGCATCTACTACTATACCCCGTTCAAAGGTACTTGAATGTTTTGTCTTGCTCATTCACCCTTTGAATGGCACACATCCACAATCCATCCATGTCTCAATTGTATCATGGCTTAAAAATCCTTCTTTAACTTGTGTCCTCCCCTTCATCTACACTGATTGAAGTGGATTTAACAAGTGACACCAATAAGGGATCATAGCTTTCATCTGGATTCACTTGGTCAGTCTGTGCCAAGGAAAGAGCAAATGTTGTTCATGTTTTGTATACTCAGTATATGTCCCTCAAAAGTTATTGATCATTTCAGTATCTTATTTTTGTGGGTCAGGGCTGTTTGTTTAACCCACTCCAACTTCTCATGACACACTTTAGGTCTGAGAGGAACTTACAGCAGTGGGACGCAGCATTCACTCCTTAATTAGGCTAATTGAAATGGCTCTATACTCAAACACCCGGGGACAGAAAATTCGGAGCAGCCAAGTAGCTGTCTTCAATTAGGGCGAGTCCTACTAATGTCGAGGATTGGTTTCACTTCTCCAGAAATCTCTGCTCCGAGACTGATACAACAGAGATAGTACCCAGATTCCAGAACCATCACCATGGCTCCCAAAACCGGAAATCCATCAGTAGCATATTGGTAAAAATTCCAACCCAGCCTTTTATCAACTAAATCATGTGACACTATTTTAGTCAGTGAAAAGGTGTTAGTTCCATGTGAGTATCTAGTGACCTGGCACAAACTGTAATGGGTGCAGTGATGTTGATGGTGTTGGTTCTCTTTCTTACCTGGATCCCTCCTGCTCCTCTTCTCTTCTTTCCTACTCCTCCCAAAGACTGCTTTGAACATGTTACTCTGATTACAGGGAGTACTGTGAAAAATTGTCAATACAAATATATTATTCCTGATGCAAAAAAGTGCTATTGCAGTAACATTCCCCACAGTCCTAGATGTGGGAACACTAGTCATGGGAAGATATGGATTATGATGAGCCATAACATATTCTCATCAGGCACAGTGGTCTGGAATGAAACCTGACAAAAAAGGAAATGTGGAGAATGGTAAAGATGAATGGATGGATGCAGCTCAATATGAAATGGATTCCAGATTAGCAAAGGTGATTAGCAGAAAATTTGACTTGAAAACAAATACGAGGCACATGATGAAATACGTTATTTCATCTATTACTTACGAATTCATTCATACACGATACAGTAAAAAACGTTTTTTTTTTTTTTCAATAACAACTTTGACGCGACACATTAAGGATTATGTAACTTAAAACTGTAACCTTAAACAATGTAACGGTGTGTTATGCCCTCATACTTCGCGCATCTAGAAGTTGGCTCACAATACAGCCGACAACCTCCCATTTAACAGTACAAGCAAGCTATAACGTTACCTGTTAAAAAGAAGTCAAGTTTAGTTCGTCGACGTTTCTTCAAAACAACGCATTTCCCTCCATAGCTATAGAAATGTTCATTGCATGAGCGGAGCTGTGATCCATCCTCGAAGTTGGTGCTGCTGATGGAACCTCTCTCCTGCGCTCTATGAGAGCTGGGTGCGCGCGCCCTCGACAAGAAAATCACCAACACCTGCAATTCCATTCCATAGCTGATTTATTTAACCAAGCCTCATTTCCACAACTTCTGAATCTTTTTTAGGGTTATGATACGCTTTTTAAAAAATCTTCACACACTTCCATTTGACACATGGCACATCTTTCGCCAGTGTTGCATAACATACAACAGAGCTTTTTGGGGGAAATTCACACACTTAAATAAATAAATAAATCATAAAAAAATTCACTAGACACCATATCATACATACACAGTCTACACATTGAATACAGTTATGCTCTGTAACAACACAGTGTAACATTTTTTCTTTTTCTGTACAAATAGTATTTGACATTTCACAGATATAACTTCATGATATATATTTGGCCAACATACAAATAATTTATTTTACTCAAAATACAAATTCACATTCTTTTCCATTTTGCTGTAGTCGATTCACCAAGATAGTTTTTAGATATTGGGTGCCTTTAGTATATCCATAATTGTCTTAGTAGATCAATTACAGCTAACATATATTTAACATAATTTGAATAAGTATTTTGAGTAAACTATCCCTTTAATGTTTATTTTTGCGCATCACTTCTTCAGCACTCTCTCCATTCTCCACATTTCCAACCAAGCGGAGGCTTGGCTCGTATCCAATCAACCTCATCATAAAGCCAACAGACCTTTCTTACTGCTGAGAAAAAACTAGAACAAACTCTACTGTAATAGAACACGTTCTTTGGCTGACATTACACCACTCCAGAAAACAACAAGGTATTTCCCACTGGAACCACACACACATGAACACATACAGACCCACTCATGTTCTTTCTGTCTCTCACATTTCTCTTTCTATCGCACGCACCCACACACCCACACCCACACCCACACACACACACACACACAGACACACACACACACACACACACACACACACACACACACACACAGACCCACACCCCCCCCCCCCCCACACAGACACGCATATGTAGCTTAAACTGATGAGTCAGTCCATGGTTTCGACATGGTTTCTCCACCCCTACACCCAGGAGTCAGGGGATCCAGTGTACTGGTTAGCCCTCTGAGAAGGCCTCCTCGTGGTGGAGTAGAAGTCCACGTAGTTAGTGGTGTTGGTATTGGATTTCAGTCTGTTAGATTGGGTTGTGTTGTATCTCTCCGTGGAGGTCAGGTCCACTGGTTCGTCCTGGTAAGACTCAGGCTCCTCCTCCCCGTAACCTTGCGGTGATGACAGATACATTCTGTACTTGTTGTAAGTATTCCTATCCGGCTCGTCGGAGTAGAACACATCTTCCTGCTGGTAAAACAAAAGACAAACTCAATCCCTTCAACACAACAAACAGGGGAGGGACTATTACACACAATCAGTGATGTAGAAAAATAAATAGTAAAAAATAATAGGTGGGTCATCTCTGATCGCAGTCTGCAGTCCTATACTTTCAACGCATTTTCCAGAAAAGGTGGGTAAATCCTCTTCCAAAATAAAAAATGTTCCCTCCACTACACCACTGAACACAATAAAATAACACTTTTAAGATAAATTGAATCCCTTTAACTTTATGCAGACTCAGTTGGCACCACAACACCCAATGAAGGACAACAGGGTTGTGTAATCTTTGTTAGGTAACAGAAAGATAATTTAAAGTTCCAGTTCACTCAAAATTGAGATTTTCCTCTATTATATATATTTCCACACTATGAGTTTGAAATAATACTGTGAAATTGTGAAAATTATGATAATGCCATTTTAGTGTAAGAGCTGTTTGAAATAGAGCTGCCTGAAATTTCTGCCTGTTTCGGTGGGATGGAGTTTTGGAGTTCCCGGTATGATACCAGGCGGTAAATGAGTTAATAGACCAATACAAAACAGGGTTCCAAACCTCTCTGCCAATAATAGCTAGTTTTCCCCACTCAGACCACCCCCAAACAGTCCTAGCAAAATTCTTGCTTGAGAAATGGCTCTTCGCTAAGAAGCTGTTGTTTCTTTTTGACACATTTTATTGAAAACAATCACAGTATGATACTTAATTGTTACGCTGAAAGTATTTGATATTGAGATAAAAACGGCTGCATTGGACCTTTAAGACACCAGAACCACAGCATATTTTTGTCTTACCTGGGACCTAGGATAGTCCTCTCTTGATGGTGAGGAATAGGACCCGATAAAATATGGTGTTTGCTTTTCTGACCCTGAAAGTGAAAACAAAGAAAATAATACAAGCACGAGGCATGTTTATGTCATTTCATACAACCAGCCTCAAAAACAACATGCAAAAATGTTTGTAAATTATATCTTCATCCAACCATTTCTTAAATTCTACTAAGCTGTTTTGTATGAAACATTCAAAATATGTCAAATGTACACGAAAATGTACTGGTGATAAATATCTTCATCATGACTTACCTGTATACTGGTTTTTATGTAAACTGTTGTCTCCATAATATGCATTGAGTTGCATAGATGACTGAGCCCTCTGGTAGTTAGAGCTGTGTCTTCTGATCCCTAGCATGGCAGGAGAGGACGTTGCACTACCACCTGAGAAGACACAGTAACGTCAACACAGAAATGAAGTACCGAAGTGGCGACATTGTCATCCATTCAATCAGTCAAACAACAACATTATATTTATAAACCACTTGTCAGAAAGTGCTTAACAGTAATTTTGATTGGATTTATAAGGATCCCCATTAGCCGAGGCCAATGTCAACAGCTAGTCATACTGGGGCCCAACATAAAACGAAAAAGACATTACAGACAAAAGACTCTACAATTTACATACATTGTTATTTAACTAGGCAAGTCAGTTAAGAACAAATTCTTATTTACAATAACGGTCTAGGAACAGTGGGTTAACTGCCTTGTTCAGAACGACAGATTTGTACCTTGTCAGCTCAGGGATTCGATACAGCAACCTTTCGGTTATGGGCCCAACACGCAAACCATTTAGCTACCTGCCATTAACATGTAGTGTGTGTGCATCTATCAGTTACACATACATGTCAGTACATACACACAACAAGTAGAACACATTGGGGAGAGGCGTTGTTTTTTTTTTTATTTAACCTTTATTTAACTAGGCAAATCAAAATCTTATTTACAATGATGGCCAAACCCGGACGACGCTGGGCCAATTGTACCCTGCCCTATGGGACTCCCAATCACGGCCGGTTGTGATACAGCCTGGATTCGAACCAGGGTGTCTGTAGTGACGCCTCTAGCACTGAGATGCATTACCTTAGACCGCTGCGCCACTCGGGAGCCCTCTCGTTGTGACATGAGGTGTTGCTTTATTTGTTTTTTTAAACCAGGTTTGCTGTTCACTTGAGCTATATAAGATGGAAGGGAGTTCATGGCTCTGTATAATACTGTACGTTTCCTTGAATTTGTTCTGGACACAGGGACTGTGAAAAGACCCCTGGAAGCACAGTGGCAAGGAACAAACCTTGAGAGGAGGGAAGGTACATTGTGGTGTGTGTGATGAGTAGTTTGAACATGATAGTTGAGTGCTCTCACCTGATTGGCGGGGCACGGGGGACATCTGTAAGGTGCTAGTAGGCAGGGTTGGTTGAGACCTGTACCTGTTTCTCTCCAGAGTGGACACAGGCGTGATGAAATGACCGTGGTGCCATCCGTCCTACAACACAGAGATAATGGCTACTCTCAGGACAGTGATGTTCTACCTCTGCAAAACTGGATATTAATGTATTTTAAGCAGAGAACAGTTCAGTTTTTCCGAGGTAAAATGGAGACAACTTTTGATATTAGTTAAGTGCTTATACCAAAACCATTGACCTTAGAAGACACAGTGACCTGACCTGTTTGTAGAGGGTGCGCAGGTCCCTGTACTGCCACAGCGTGTTGAGGACCTGAGCTGCAGCCTTCACCACCTTCATAGAATACCCCTTTCCCCTGCCCTTACTGATGTCCACCAGCTTCTCGATGCCCCCCGTGTCTGCCAGGGCCTTGGCGTTCTCCATGTTCCTGCTTGTGACTTCATGGAGCGTGCAGCAGACAGACGCCACCGTCTCATCAGAGAGCAGGGAGGGGCTGCCCCCAGGGAGACGGTTCACCAGGTCCCGCATTGCATACTTTCCTGTAGTGGGGAGACAGGGGGCATGAAGGAATTATATATGTGTGTGTGTGTGTGTGTGTGTGTGTGTGTGTGTGTGTGAGAAAGAGAGAGTTTATGTGTTTGTGTGTGTGTGTGTGTGTGTGTGTGTGTGTGTGCATGTGCTCGTGCATGAGTGTCTGACCTATAAGCTCCTTGTTCCTGCTGTCCAGGGCCATGTTCCTCAGAGCGGTGGCCACAGAGCAGACCACCCTGTCGTTGTCCATCCTCAGCAGCTCCACCAGGATAGGAAGCCCCTTCTCCTTGCGCACCGCTGCACGGATGTAGGCCGCAAACTGCACACAGGGATTAGGATTTCTATTGTATTTTGATTTCACCTTTATTTATCCAGAAATCCCATTAAGTTATTACAGTACCATTATCATGATGTAACATTTCAATTATAGCAGGTAAACAGTGTAAAGCAAAGCATAACAGACATGAGTTTCATGTGTGGGTTGTTGGTCTCTTGCAAAATAGATTTTATCTCAATGAGACTCAATGAGATATCTTAATGACACTAACCTGTATAAACAAAGGTTACAATGAAAAAACAGTTGTGCACCTTCCAGTTTCCAGCGGAGAGGTTCTGAAGGGATCCGGCAGAGCCCTCCAGGGTGGCGGGGTTGGAACTCTCTGCCAGCAGGCTGAGGTAGGGCTTCACCACGGCCGGTTGCCACAGCATCTCTGCCCCTCGTGGAGGCTTTCCAAACCCCGGGATGGGTCCCACGCCGTCCCACTGAAAGCATAATGAAGAGCATGAGCAGGAGTAGGCAGTCAGTTCTAATCAAATCTTGGAGGAGAAAGACCACAGAAGAGAAGAAAAAAAAGAAAAAATAATTTTCATGGCCGAGCAGCCGCACACAAGCCTAAGATCACCATGCGCAATGCCAAGAGTCGGCTGGAGTGGAGTAAAGCTCGCCGCCATTGGACTCTGTTTGGTGAAGGAGGAATAATCATGTGTTTCATGGTTCGGGCTACGCCCCTTAGTTCCAGTGAAGGGAAATCTTAACACTACAGCATACAACGATTCTGTGCTTACAACTTTGTAGCAACAGTTTGGAGAAGGCCCTTTCCTGTTTCAGCAGGACAATGCCCCCGTGAACAAAGCGAGGTCCATACAGAAATGGTTTGTCGAGATCAGTATGGAAGAACTTGACTGGCCTTGACAGAGCCCGGACCTTAAGCCCATCGAACACCTTTGGGATGAATTGGAACGCCTACTGCGAGTCAAGCCTCATCGCCCAACATCACTGCCGACTGATGCTCTTGTGGCTGAATGGAAGCAAGTCCCCACAGCAATGTTCTAACATCTAGTGGAAAGCCTTCCCAGAAGAGTGGAGGCTGTTGTAGCAGCAACGGGGGGACCAACTCCATATTAATGCCTATGGTTTTGGAATGAGATGTTCGACGAGCAGGTGTCCACATACTTTTGGTCATGTAGTGTATCTTAGCTAATGTGATGTGTTAATTCTCACACATTTCCAGGCGCCTTTATCATAGGTGTCAGAGTGTGACTTTTTCTTCCAAGGAAAGCGGATAACCCCTACTATACACACCTTCTCATCTAGCCAGACCCTCTTCTTCTTCTTCTTTCTCTTGCCCCAGCAGAGGTAGTCTAGGTCCTTACTGGGGGACCCGTAGCCCAGCAGGGCATCCAGTTCCTGAGTCCCCAGCAGGCGAGACGAGGGCATCTCTATCTCCAGACGGTAGGACAGGTTCCTCAGAGTACACACACAGTTCTCCACAATCTGGGAGAGGGGCGGGAAGCAGATTGTGGGTAAGATCAGGAACTTCAAGTTGGCATAGCAGAGATGGATGGGAAGAAACTGAGTGAGGATGACTGGTCTAACTGTGGATAAAGTAGAGGGGTGTTCTGAAACATCAGACAGGTGAGGTGCATTTTATAGTTTCTGGACTAGCCTAAATGTACTAGTCTTATTGTAAGCCCACCTTGCTGTCGAAGTCGGAGGTGTTAACACAGGCCTTGAGGACATAGAGAAGGGAGTCCACCAGACCCTCACAACCCCTCAGCTGACCCCTGGCCTCCTCTCCTGCTGAACTCAGGTTCCTGTGGCAAAACACAGCAGACACAGCACACACACGGAAGAAGAATGCCATTTAGCAGACGCTTTAATCCAAAGCGGTTTACAGTCCTCTGGTTTTACAGGGATGACTTCCTCACTCCTCACCTGAGGCAGCCGGTGGTGTTGCGCAGCAGGAGAGAGGAGTGGAACTTGAGCTTGGTCTCCTCTCGGTAGTTGGCGCTGCTCCAGCCGGAGTGGGGGATGACCACAGTGTTGGTCAGGGTGCTCAGAGCGTCCCTGATGATGGTCATCTTGACCGCGTCGCACGACGACAGGTTCCACAGCACCCCTAGTGGTAAAGGGGGATAGCCACGGATGCAGTGAGCAGAGGACACGTGCTGAGGTGCGGCCATAAGGTTTTATCCAGTCATCATACGTAATATAATGCAGAGATAGCCAAGAAATACTGTATCAGCAAGCAGGCATTTAGAAAAAGGAAGACAGACAGACTGACAGTGAGGCAGAGAGACGTACCAGTGACCAGCTCCCTGACTTCGTTGTCGGTGGTTTTCCTCATCAGTCTGAGCAGAGCCGGGACGCCACCAGAGTTCTTCAGGGCCACCTTGTTGTCGTCTGTAGCCTTGCCATAAACTAGGTTCCTTAGGGCTCCGCAGGCACTCTTCTGCACCTCCACAGCCTTGTGGTCTAGCAGGTCCACCAGGTGCTGGATTCCTCCCAGGTGACACACCTGTTACAAGAGGGTCAAGGTCACACACACCTGGAGCTGACTAAACCAAAAAGGTATAATAAATAACACAGTTATTTAAGCAATAAGGCCTGAGGGGGGGGTGGAGGGGGAGAGGCTGTTCTTATGCACGATGCAACGCGGATTGCCTGGATACAGCCCTTAGCTGTGGTATATTGGCAATATATCACAATCACCCAAGGTGCTTTATTGCTATTATAAACTGGTAACCAATGTAATCAGAACAGTAAAAATACATTTTTGTTATACCCGTGGTATACGGTCTAATATACCACCGCTTTCAGCCAATTAACATTCAGGGCTCAAACCACCCAGTTTATATTAATGTTTTTAGCACTATCTTTTATATTAGTTCACCTTTTACTGCAGTGGACTAAATCAGTCCAATCTACTTTGAAACAAAAGTATACACCTCACACACATGGTTATGGGCTTAAAAAAAGAAGACACCTGTACCATGTCAGATACAGAGTTGAAATGTATTACATTTTGAGTTTGCATACCAATATTACACTTTATATAAATCACAGAAGACTGAAATATAACAAAACCGAAGCCCAAAAAATTTACAAAAAATATTAATAACATTCCACCCATGAGGCCACTAGAGGGCGATTTGGTCATTTGACTGCAGAAAAGGGTTGTGTTTGTGCTTTTAAATCCTCTCTAGGGAAGGACTTTCCGTCCCCATATAGTCTGTTTGATTATACACATCAGCTGAGAGGTTAGGAACAGACAGGGACAGACAGGCATCATGTTACCTCCACTTTGATGTGGTTGTCTCCGTAACACAGGTGCTGGAGGTAGGCTGCAGCGTTGGCCTGGACAGAGGGGAAGTGATGCTGCAGCATGTGGATCACCTCAGGAAGCTCGGGGTCTCGCCATGCAAACTCCCTACAGAGGGTGGGGAGAGAGAGAGAGAGAGGGAGAGTTTGAATTCATCAATAACATGTCAGGATGTAATCATCACGTGGCTCGACGTGTGTGTGTGTGTGTGTGTGTGTGATGGTGCATTGTGTATTTGTACCTAGGGTCCTTTTGTATACTGTCTATGGAGGGGGACCTGGTGGCAGCCCTGTCGATCAGACCAGAGTGCCTGGAGAAAGAGGCCTCAATGGGCCCCTGTCCCTGCTGGGAGAATCTATAAGGGTCTGCATATGACCCTGCTGTGTTCAGCCCATAGCTGCTTCTTTGGTACGCCAAGGTGCTGCAATGGCTTGTGGTCCTCTGGAGGTTCCGCTGAAGGTTCTCCACACCTGGGAATACAAAGACATGGATACATTCAGGATGGGGCGCAGCCTACACACACACACACGCACACACACATTTCCCCGCTTTGAGTCTGTATGACTACATCTGTGTCTCAGGAAAAAACAGCCCACATATGAATATCGTGTTGACTGTAGACTGTAAACTAGTCATAACACACTGTGCAAGACTCTGGTCCTAGCCATCTGCTGGTAGTGTGTAGTTGCAGTACCCGCGAGTGTCCTGTAGATGGCGCTGTGTGATCCGTGGTGGGTGTGGGTGGGGCTGTGATAAAGGGGGCTGTGGAAGGAGGCTCTGTCGTCGTAGACAGGCGTGATGTGGCAATCAGGAGACATGGCCATCCTCATATCCTGGTCCAGTGGGCTGTGGTGAGTAGCGTAGGAGCTGTGCAGACCTGGACACACACACACACAGCAGGGGAGCATTAATAGTCTTTACATTATTTACACTGTGTCAGCTGTCAAGATGGGCTTTGAGGACGATGTTGTTGGTGATGGAAGGTGGAGAAATGGGGGTGAATGTCTTCATCAACCCTAAATCAACCTTAAATCTACAATAATACTACAATCTGTAATCAGTTGTGTCGTATGTGGTTTTAGTATTTATTATGATCCCCATTAGCTTCTACCAAGGAAGCAGCTACTATTCCTGGGGTCCAAACAGGGTTAAAACAGTTACATCACAACAAAACAACAACAGCCTACATCATAAATAAATCAATACAACATACAAGACATTATTAGTGTAATATTATCAATTACAATATAACATCCACAATAACACAATACCACATTACAATGTGTGTTTGTGTCTCTTCACAGTCGGCGTTGTGCTGTGAGTTGTTGTTTTATTTGTTTTTTTTCATCTGATTTTACTGCTAGCTTGAGTTACCTTATTTGGAAGAGAGTTCCATGTAGTCATGGTTCTATTTAGTACTGTGCGTTTCCCAGAGTCCGTTCTGGACTTGGGGACTGTGAAGAGACCCCTGGTGGCACGTCTTGTGGGGTTATGTATGGGTGTCTGAGCCATTCAGTGTTTTCAGCATGTCAATACCTCTCACAAAGACAAGTAGTGATGCAATCAATCTCTGCTCTACTTTGAGCCAGGAGAGATGGACATGCGTTCTTGATAGTAGCCCTCCAAAGGCCAGCCATGCTGCTCTGTTCTGGGCCAACTGTAATTATGTCCTTCTTTGCAGCACTTGACCATATATGTGGGCAGTAGTCCAGGTGTGATGAAACTATGACCTGTAGTACTTGTTTGGTTGATTGTGATTTCAAGATAGCAGAGCAGTGCTTTCCCATGGACAGACCTCTCCCCATGTTAGCTACCTATGCATCGAAATGTTTTGACCTTGACAGTTTACAATCTAGGGTTACAACAATCAGCTTAGTCTCCTCAACGTGTTCTCAAATTGCCCCATTATTCACTATAACATTTAGATGAGGTTTAGCGAATTATTAGTCCAAAATACAATGCTGGTTGAGGTGACCACACCAATGTTAGAATGCATCTTGGATGGTTGCAGTCTATTGTGGAACCTCTTTTGAAAGCTCAACCTATTGAGATATACTGTGCAGTAAAGAATCCCCTGCATCACTCTGCTTCAGTGTAACGAGCTGTAAAAGGCAATGCTTTATGGTTCTCCAGGGCGCACTTGATTCACTTTGCCAATAGGCTCCTTTCTATTGGCCCTGTAAAATAGATGGAAACCAATCCATGCTGCTTTGTCATTTTTTACCAAACAATACCCCCACAGCGGAGCAGTGCTCTGTTCACGCCTCAACTGGCACCCTATTCCCTATATAGTGCACTACTTTTGCCCAGAGCCCTATGGTTATAAAACAGGGCTGTGTGGGTCAGTAGGGTAGTCTCAGTGATATGATGCGCTGCAGGATGGATCAGGGTACTGGACAAACAAATGTCTCTGTCACCACACTGTCAGCAACACTACAGATCTAGAATTTAGTTAATATAATCCCTTTCACACAGAAACCGATGGACCTCTACGAAGCTGAATCGATTCAGAAAGACAAGTTGTCTGTACGTAAATAAGATGAGAGCCAGGTTACGTTTGACCTTTGTCAAGTATATTTTTGATACCCTTTAATCAGCATAAAATTACCCTTTAAGGCTAGAATCCTTACTTGCTACATTCATTTTTGGACTTATAAATGGATGATAATGTATATACCCATTGATTCTTGAGTATAAAATATACAGTAAGCTTGTTATACTCCAATGTTTGTAAACAAAGTACATGGAACTAAACACTGTATAGCAGGGTTCCCCAAATGGCGGCCCTCAGGGGATTTTATTTTAAATCTGTTCCAAGGTATTCCCACGCATAATAGAGATACTGTATACAGTATGTGATTATATACAAATGTAAGTAATGTTTGAAATTATTATGTTCTAGTCAAATATTAGATCTGTTTGTACTTCTTGCGGTCAATTTGCAGTCTACAAATTATTTGTAATTATGTTCCGTCACCTTGACCATCCACTCAAGAAAATATCAGCCCGTGGCTGAATCTAGTTGATGATCTCTGCTGTATAGCCTTAAAACATGGTTAAAACTATTATTTTGATGGATGGTCAGTCCTTGCATACATAGCTCTTGCTTTGAATTTGAGAGTGGTTAAATTGATCCAGGCCCATCCCTCAGCTTTTTACCAAAACACAGGTGGGGTGACCGCTTTGTTATTGTTTTAATGAAGGATTCCAGATTTAAGTACATGTGTGTGTGTGTGTATGCGTGAAGGTGTGTGCATGTGTGTGTGTGTTTCGAGGCAGAGTCCTGCTGTATGACTAACCAGTAAGGCTGTCAGGCCGTGACAGGGGCAGGGCGGTCCTCTCATAGAGCCCGTAGAGGTCATGTCCGTAAGGGAGAGCCTGGGCCTGAGCCCCCTGGCGGGGCAGTGTGGAGCCTAAGTGCTGGGGCACAGCCGTCATACAGGACCTCAGAGGAGAGCCAGACAGTCCCCTCCCCTCCACCAGAGACAGTGTAGACCCCAGGCGCCCGGAGATACTACCCATCGCCTGGTGAGGTGAGGTGGCATGACTGGCGCTGCCTGGACGGGGGCTGGTCCGGAGAGGGGAGTCGCCGTGCCCATTCCTCTGGTGGGTGGGGGAGTAGGGAGAGGTGGCGCGCTGGAAGGAGGGCGTGGTGCCTAGACCTGGCGGGGAGGAGGGGGGCATTGTGGTCCCGGGGAAAATGCTGGCGAGGGGTTTGGGCTCGGTGAGGATGGGTGAGCCGTAGGCGCTGCCGCCCTGGGAGGTACGGAGAGAGACCCGGGACGGGGACACGGCGCCCCCCACACCACACACAGGAGACTGGCCCCGGGAGGAGAGGGAGCCCATCCTCCTCATTACCCGCCCTGACGCTGAGGCCTGGGATAGGAGGGATGCAGGAAGTAGGGAGAGTGGGGGAGAGATATGGACAAGGCATGACACACAGGAAAGCGAATTCAGTCCTTGATACACACGTTATCTTTAACTTTGCCTTATATACAGTTGGAGTAGGTTAACTATGATATTATATAAATAGGCAGGCATTGAAATATAAATAAAATATGTGGGCATATAAATAGGTTGTCTGTCTCCTCACAGTAGAGGTGGGTTAGTGTACATTAGCTACCTGTGCGGAGGCCTGTCCCTCTGCCCGGGAGCTCCTACCATGACTGGGGCTTCCCCTGGGGCCGCTGCCTGACAGCACGTGTCTGGGCTCTGACAGAACCACGTTCTCTCTGCTCACACTGTAGTAACTCATACTGCTGTCCTGGTAGCCACTGTCCGCATACGACGCCATATGGGCCACAGATCCTGTGAGAGGGGGCGAGGGAAGGGGAGGGGAGGAGAGGGGAAAGAGGGGAGGGAGGAGGGAGGAGAGGAAGCAGAGGACAGAATGATGGTTTGCCTTATTGATCTTTAGGTATATTTCAGAGCTAGGCTACACAGTGAATTAGCATTTATGCAATCGTTACATTCATAATCAATACAGTGTTCCATGGTATGTTAAAGATAAGTTTCCATTTAAATATAGTCACTAAGTTATGGAATGCGCCGCTTAGGATGATATAGTTTACTGTGCATTATAAGGCTTAAATTAAATCTGTCGTTACATTAGTTGTAGATGTTGTCTTAATATTTAATTTGCAAACCATAGCTACGTTATATACTGTATGTTGTGTCGCAGTACCTGGTAGACTTTGATGTTATTCCACAGCTTCTTTTGATTTCAAAGAACTTTCTGCTTTTTGATTTCAAAGCATTTTCAGTTCGTTTTTTTTACTTCAAAGCATGTCTGCCTTTTCACTGTCAAACCTTTTTCTGCGAGTTAAAAAAAGATCTGCCCAGCAGATCCCATCTAGCCCTAAACATTCTATATTCTACATGCTAAATCTAAAATGCAAAACAAGAAGAAGAAAAAGGTGTATGGAAAAGAGGAAGCAGGAAGTAACAGACCCTCACTGTCATGCAGGGATGCCCTCTCTGGCTCAGGGAGGTAGAGTGACCCGTGATCATGATCAGCTCTGAAGAGACGGGAGGGTGACTGATGAGAGCTGTCCATTACAGCAGCCCGGTGCTCTCCCGTACCAGACACATCTACTGAGAAAAACACGTCAACTGTTCCGCGATCGAATCAAGATTGATTCAAATCACAGGAGGTTGGTGGCACCTTAATTGGTGAGAACGGGCTCGTGGTAATGGCTGGAGCAGATTTGGTGGAATTGTATCAAATACATCAAACACATGGACTCGCTACATACCCTGGTACATGTGCTACCTTTGAGAAACCCTATGGGTGTCTTTACAATAGGATTTCAATAGGGGTCAATATGATTTTAATATGGGAGAAGCTGTACCTGTGGATCTCCAGGCAAAGGACTTCTCTGATGAGTCACTGGAAAGGAGAGAAGGTAGTCCAATAATGGAGGGAAGGGGGTGGGGCAGGACAGGGATGGAGAGGAGATGAGCCAGATCACCATGACAGTTTACAATCTAATCCTGTGTGTGTATTTGTCTGTGTGTGTTTGAGTATGTGTGTTTGTGTTGCATGTTGTGCGTTCAGTGAGCCTGGATAAAGGCATTACTGCAGCTACTCTTCATCAGTTGCTCCATGTAGGTGATAGAGAAACAGGGTCAGTTCTGTGTGAGTGTGTGTGTGTGTGTGTGTACCTGCTACTGGCATCATCATCATCATCATCACCAGGCGGCTCAGCTCCCAGCATGCACCTCTCCAGTTGACTGGCGACGATCTGACGCTCCTCCTCCAGCTCCCGTGTCAGACGTTCAAACTGGAGCTCCTACGGCAACAGGGAAGGGACAAATGGCAGAATCATACTCGCCAAATTACATTTTCTTTCACTGACAACAACTAATATTATGTTAACAATAACCAAGGTATACACAGCCTTTGGCATGCTCGTTCTGCGTCTATTTTAGATCCTTTTGACCTTTGACCTGTAAAATATGTATGGTCCAAATGAATAATTCTCCAACAACAGAGGCTTTGTGGCATTAAGGTCAGAGCTACCCAGATTCATCAGTAAGAATTCACGCTGAACAGGGACAGGTTATGTGTTTCTTAATGTGTTTGTTACAAGTGAACATTATTATAAGAAGTCAATCAAAAACCCTTCAGGGCTACAAATGTCTAAAGTGTGTATATAGACTAGGCAGACTTTATAGGCCATGAGGTGAGACTAACCGTTTAAGGATGAAGCATCATCACTTGGAAGCAGTCAGTGGCTGAGCCAGCCAGCCACCAGAAAGAACAGGATGGGTTTTTATCAGGATGGGGTCCTGCCAATGATCCCTCCTCCCATGCCAAGCAGTGCCAGGTTGGGTCTAGAACTGTACCAGCTGAGTGGTGAACTGGGGAGGGGGGGGGGTCAATGACTGACTGCCCATTGTCAGGGGGTCAGAAACACAAAGTGTCTCTGTCTAGTGAGTGGCGTCGACCCCAGAGCTCAGATCCTGTCTACACACACTACTAGAGAGAACCAGAAGACACACAGACTTCTGCCACACACTGTAATCCTGGAATCACACAGGAAATTCAGCCAAAGACAGAGTGAGTGCAACACACACACACACAGCCCGCACACACAAACACAGACACACACACTCACACCAGATAATTACTGGGCTCAACCAAGCACATCACACAAGCAAACACACACAGAGTGTAAACACACACACAATAAATACAAGGAGAAAAAAACCATAAACCCACACACACTCCCTGACAGCTGTCTAACTACAGTTTGCAGCGCATTAGGGACCTCAGTGAAATACGTAGGGGGCACCAGGGCGGGTGATGTAACTGGATTGAACCAGCCTGGCTGGCCTGGTGCTTTAACTCCACCTCCAAATCTAGATTAGGATAGAGATGAGAGACGAACCATTCCAGGAAAACTAAACCAGCAGTGCACAGCGTTCATCCTACATACTAGCACCAAATATTCCATGACAACAACGCGAGACCCATCGTTCTATTTCTATGGATTAAACTTCATTATTACTAGAATGTCTTATTCTCTTGGGACTTTTGGCACTAACATGGCACCTGCTGATTTTTCAAATCTCTAATTGGGTTTGCCAATTTCTGAATGGCTAATCGCCCATTCTGCATACTGTTGGCTACAGCATCTGATGGACTCCTATTAATATTCACTATGTAAATGCTGATTTTGCACAGATACATACTACAGCATCATACTACTACAGTTAGCTGACCTCTACACTTCTGCTGACTCTTTACTAAATCGGACAGAATTCAGACGAGAGAAACCCATTTGAAAACACTCAGCCTAAAGCCTTAGGGGTCAAATTCCATCCATACAGCATTGCCATATTCATGCAGCAATACAGTGTATGTAAAAAAAAACAAGACAAGTCTCATCAGGAAGACACTTCCAGATTTCAGAATAAGACAAAAATAAAAAATATACTGCATTCATTTACAGTTTTATGGTGGGTTTGATTAAACGTCTGGAATATTTTGTGACATTGACGTTAGTCATCACTCATTTCCGTACTAGCACTCAGGAGGACAGAACAGTGGTAGTGCATGCATGCACTGTAAATCTGTAAATCCTTTATCTGTAAATACTCTGTTTACCCACAATTCTGATTGAGCAACAGTCTCAGAAAACACTGCTTGATCAATGGAGGTTATCTCCTTGTGCATTCTAGCATCTCTGCATGCCTAACATAACAGCATAAGGGAAAAGGGAAGGGAGAGGGTGATATAAAAAGAGAGATGGATAAGGAAAGAGACTCATAGAACTAGAACGAGATGGGGAGAGGCAGAGAGAGACAGAGAGATTGGGGGGGAACGCAACTCGTACCTACTGCGAGAGAGAGGGAGCGAGAGAAGGAGAGGAGCAAAGGAGGGAGTCATAACATACCTGTTCTTTGACGGAAGCCAGCAGGTTGTTGGTGGTGGTGTCTGCTTGGCAGTGCCCGCTCGGTCCCTCTCTGGCCGGCAAATACCCTTCACCTTCCCCCTCCTCCCCCATCTCCGCTGCCCGCGGCTCCGGGGATGGCATCCTCCACCCTCTCTGCCCTGTGGAGACATGCCCAGTACTCATTACACATACAATATGTTACTGTCCAGCACTAAAACCAAACAAGGCTTGCAGTGCATGGAAGGCCCAATTGCTTGCTATGTCATTTTGCTCCCTATTAGCAATGCATGCATGCACTACCACCAATGTGACAGGCTGAGAAGCACTGCACAGCAGAACTAGAAGCCTGTGTACAACAGCATGCCACTTACTACAGCCACTGTCAATGGTATGACAGCTCTCCCAATGCAAGATGATGCTGCATTACATCAGGGCATTGGTGCAGCCAGTTCAATGAAAATCGACTGAGGTCAGTGCATGATAGTATGATGATACACTGAAGCTATAAACCCATGATAACATTAGATACATTGTAACAAACAAAAATTGAGAAGGTGAAACATCCGACACTACCTACAGTAGGTTGAAATTAAATGAATCACGCCTTTACAATTCCGCAACAGCTACTTACTTACGAGGCACAAGCTAGTGCGACTCCTTACCCGCCAAATATTGCTGATGTACTGCTCAGTGTATACGTCGGTTAGGAATCCATTTTCCATACGACCGCGACCGCGACAGCTTCATTTTACAAACAGTGTCGCTAAGACTACATGTCTTGTTCATCCGTTAGAAATTATTCAAACAATATTCCATGCATTGGCGAATGTCAATATTATTATTTATGTATCTGCCTTGCCTGTCCAAAATCTACCCGTGCAATTGACTTCTGTGGCACCCACCGAAGATTCAGGATAGATGTGACGTCACCATGCGGTTTGTACACTGATGTATTTGTATGGTCATTCGCACTGTATAGTATACGTCTTACAAAATAATTGTTTAATCAACAGATATGTTGAAATTTAAAGTGGTGTTTTTGTCAAATGAAATGAATATGCTATCATATTTTATTGGTGTATGCATTGAGACATATGCATAGAACGAATTTGATTGCATATTATTGGTATTCTATCATCTGTATGAAGCTATGTGATAGTTTTATATTGTACCTTTCAATAGGCATGATTATTAACACTAGTGCTGTTCTGACATTGTAGTTAATTACCACTTAATCAAGAAAGAGCACGAGGGGTACATGCACATGCTAATTTATTTTAATGACATTTTCACTCAAGAGCCTCAGTGCACTCAACACTTTAAGAAAAATGTGAGGGTCACACATTGACTGTGTTAAAGTGGATCTCTCCACCAATGAAAAACTAGGGAGGATCATGACTATGTATATTTACTGTGGAAAATGTATCCAAGCTTCATTTACCTTTGCGTAGGGCTGGGCGATATAGCGTGAATACCGGTATATGTTTTTTTATTTTTATAAAGTGCCAAATAACTGAAAAGTTCAAAAAATGTGACTTCTTCACTGTCAGTTTTGTCCTAGTTTGGTTGAGAATAAAACCATCAGCATCGAGAAAGCCTGTTCAAATAACTTAGAAGAATTTGTTACCATTATAGGGTCATGCGCTACTCATAAAACATATTTGGATCTTGTATTATTCAGAAACATAAAATACCACCATACCAGTGAAAATATAGTGATATAATTTGGCCATATCGCCCAGTCCTGCCTTCAAGTCAAAGCAAAACCTTTTTACTTCAGAGCAAACGATATCATTGCACGATACAATTGCCACTATTCCCTAACTAAATATGTAGAATGAATTGACACCGTTGTTAGAACATCACAAAAGGTATCTGTCTATGGAATCAATGCCCACCATAACTTCATAACACTGAACCATATCCTGGTATGAGATAGGTTGGGATCTTGGCTGGGAGGGCATCTCTTTAGAATAAAGTAGATTCATTGGCATTTCTGTCTTCCATTCCAAATCATGTCTGCCTTCCCATAACAAGTGAATTACTTAGCACCCATGTTTCCATGTTTTTTTGGCAGAGCCCTTGGTTTCCGACCCTATTCAACACGAGAGCTGAAAAGCGTGAGCCACAAGCGTCTCCTTTGTGTGTACGTACAGTAGGCCTTGTTCACAAACAACCTTCACAGCGCTGAAACCACTTCTACACCACAAATACTAGAAACTCCAGTGTACAGTACTGTTTCATATTCATACAATTCATCATCCAATTCAAGAACGATAATATAAACACGACAAGCATGTTGGTGTTTCTGAGAACAACATTACATAGAGTAAAAAACAAAACATAACAAATAAATAAATGAACAGACAAGGTACCGTTGCATAATTACAAAACATAACAGTCGGGATGTACAGTAATGAGAGAAAGTATGTGTGTCACTGAGAGAGAGAGAGAGAGAGAGAGAGAGACAGTGGAGTGAATGGCAGGTGTGAGTGTGTGTGTCCACTGTTGCTTTCTTCCCCAGTTGGACCTCTTCTCCTCTCTATTCCAGGTCTTCATCCTCAGGTGCGATGGTGCTTGTCTGTTCAGAGGTCACACCTGGAAGACAACACACAAATACAAACAGCTGGGTAGTATGTCATAATGGTATACGTTCAAAATGCATTACATCCCGTAGCCAACCCATATGAGTCATGTTTGGCATTGGTCCAGAATTTCCATATTGTATGAAAAAAAAAAAACACTTTAATTGTTTGATTAAATATTGTTTGATTTTGCAGAATAAACCTATAGTGCTGCTGCTAATTCCTCCAAAAATACTTGTTGAGGGAAAAGTCTACTGTTTTTCCACTGGTCAAAGACTATGAGGCAAAGTGATTGGTCGTACTTGAGGAGTCGTCGTCATTGGTGGACTTCTTCTCATTCTCTATGTAACCAAAGCTCAGCAGCTTGGACATGCTCACAGGAACAGTTTTCTTCTCATGGGACCTGTCCATAGAAAAATCACTTTGACTGAGAGGTTGGAAATTCAATTGTGTTAGTGGTTATTTTGAATTTAGAAGTTCCGACATTATACATGTTGTATTATAAATATTAGACAAATATATTACACACTGATACACACATATTTCAATATGTTGGTATTATTAAGCATTAAGTTAAATTTAATTACAGAATGAATACTGGATGTCGAAGATATAGGCAGGCACTCACGTCTTCTTGTATTTGTTGACCTCCATATAACCACCTTGGTTTAGAGACATATTCTCCATTTGGTCGGACGCATCAGTGACTGTGGGGTTCTGCACACAATAATAACCAGTTCAAACCAGTCAGTCAGGCCCAGTACAAGAATACTCATTCTATGAAGCATACAAGCGCATGGAACACTTATAACAATGAAATGGAGGACCAAGTAAATAAATGAGTGAATGTATGATGACCACACCATACTGGTTGACAATCAAACAAATGAAATGCTAATGCAGTACACTGGTGAAAAACAAGGCAAAGAATTTCAACAGAAGTCCACACCCAATCCCTGTCTGAAAGCAACGATGGAGTCAACTCAAGAGATGAACTGATGAAAAAATAAAGGGAGGGGATAATGGCAAACGATAACAACTGTGTCAGTGATTAGGGGGTTTGTTGGGGCCATTGAATTCACCTTCTCTTTATAGCTATCACTCTCCCTTTCCCAGGCTGAAATATCATCAGTACCGAAGGGAGCAGCTAGAGGTTGCCTTTTGCCGTATCCTTGACAATCATCAGGGGATGTTGCTTTACTTCCGCTGTAAAGCACAAAACCATTGTAATACTCCTTCATTGGCCAGTACTTTGGCCGAGAGGCATCCATTTGAGCGCCCTGGCTTGGCCAACTAAAGATACAACACCAACAAGAGTCAAGATGTAACTTCCCATTCTAAACATAACCTGTTTCCCCTGTTTTCAAGACGCATACAGACGTGACATGATGCAGAACGTTTTTTTAGGCCTGACATATTGTTCCACGATCAAACTGTAGAAAATGACACATTCCAAGAATATTTTCATGAAACAGAGCCAACGAACCAATAGGGGTTGGGGTCCTTACCGCTGAGATCCAGCTGAGAACCAATCAGGTGCGTTGTAGGATTTATTGGCCCTAGCCTCCTCCTTGTTGTCCTCGTGCCACAGTAAACCTATGGAGGACACATAACGCAAGTTATTTAAAAGTAGGAACATGACTAAACATGAATTCATCTCTTTCCTTTCCTCTGGGAATTCAATGTGGGAATTCAACACCTCTACACCTATTTGACCTAGATATTTTGTGTGTATCTATTGATATGTAGGCAATGTATGTAGTTCTGCCCTTGAGCAGTTCTTGTCTATTAATATTTTGAATTATGTCATGTTTCATGTTCTGTGTGGAACCCAGGAAGAGTAGCTGCGGCTTTCGCAACAGCTAATGGGGATCCTAATAAAATACCAGTTGAACATGATATATAGAGCAATTCACTATAATTTGAACTAGCTAATATCATTACAGACACACTATCAAAGAGTCGATAGTAATGAGCATGTACAGAAGTGTAAAGCACTTACCCTTCTGTCCCCCTCCTTTGGCAAGTTTGACATAGTCGGAGTCGGAGTCGAATATTCCCACACGCCTTCCACTGGTCCTGGCCTCTGGAGCACCCTCAGTTGCTTCCTGGCACAGCCCGGGGATCTGGGAAGTGGGTCCCGTAACACCGTTGGCGGGAGCTTGGCCTGGATAGCCTGTCTTCACGCCTGTAATAAATTATAAAGTTTTGAATGGATGTTGTCAACAGCACTTAGGCCTGCATTTACAGGCAGATGCTGTTATTGACCTGGCTGGCTAGATAATTTATGGCCTAGATGTAAAAGCTATATTGAATGATACAGTGAAGCATTCCTGTATGTAAGCATATGATAGCCTCTGCTAAGGTCTCGAAATTTGCAGCAAGGGAGGTAGCTAGTGCACTTGTCCCTGCAACCAGAAGGTAACTGGTTCAAGCACCACCTCAGCACTTCTTCAATCGCTACCTTTGTTGCAAGCAGAGGGATAAATCCACACTTTCTCAGGTATTTTTAGGGAGTGTTTACGGATACTCTGCTAAGAGATCTGGCCCTTTATGGCACAGGAGAGTTTTCTTACATGCAAGGATGATGTATTAGCTGGCACAGATGCCCAGTTAACTGACTACAGTCAGAGGCTAGAATTCGTTAGCAAGCTAGCTTACCACCAGGCTTGGTCCGTCTGTGGTTGGGAGCAGCACTCATTTTGGTTGATGAATATTTCCAGAATTAGCTGATGGGGCATAATAAAAAGACAAGACAGTTGCAACGTCAGTTAAATATGCAAGATAAACTATGATAACAGTTCTCGCTATATGTAAACAACACGACAATCGGGTACGACAATCGCGTATCCCCGTTTCAGACACCGAGGGGAGAGGAACACACAACCTTTGTTCAATGCTAGTTAGTGGGATAGCATCCGTTAGCTAGCTATCTAGCTTTACACAATAGCCATCGAACGTGCAGCACTGAATGTTAACCTATGAACAACTAGCTAACAGGTTATCATATCATGTTGGCAATAGCACATAGAGTAATGCAATGTACAGAGAGGGATTAGAGGTTTAGAAAAGCTATCTTACACAATTCGTGTGCCGGTGGGAGTGGAGACCTCGATAAAATAATGGATGGTTAGCTAATGCGGTAAGCATTTCCTGCCGCACATTCCATGTACATCCGGTCATGTGGTTTTATTTATTATTTATAAAGAAAACACCCAAAACATAAATATCCTACCGATATATATTACACATTTACATAAAATGCTTATTATAGTTACAATAAACCCCAAAATATAAATAAATGACTTCAACTTGGAGACGTTCGTGCCTTTCGGATTTGTAATAATGTACATTATTTGGATTTTCATTTATTACAGAAAATTGACATTTTCTTTACTCAAAACCAGCGCCATACATCTGTACAGGACCATGGACAGCAACCCAAAAAAAGCCACGGACAGCATCACCGGCAACCTTTTCAGCACCATGGACAGTTCATCCTACCATCTCACCTGAAATCACAGCGTCCAGACCCAGACCAAGACATTTGGGAGCCAATACGCAGGTTAACGTTTATTTTCATGAGTCTTTTACTGGAGGCAGAACTGAGCGATTTCCCCTTAGATAGGCCAGCTGCAAAGTCAAAGTAGTCTCCAGCGCCTCCTACCACCCCACCTGAAATCATAGCGTCCACACCCAGACAAAGACATTTGAGAGCCAAGACGCAGGTATTTTCACGAGTATTGTTCTGGAGGCAGAACTGAGTGATTTCCCCTTAGGGTTTAGTGACTTTGTGGCTGTGCCAGCTAGTGACCACTCTGCAGAGCTACTTCTAGGACAAGATTCATGAAGAAAAACGCTAACCTGCAGCCAAGACCCAGACAGATCCAGGCCCAGACCCTAGACCCTAGGCACATTAGTGAGTCCATTTTCCCCCAAGGGGTGCTTGTACCACTAGATGGAGCCAGAGGTAAGCCATACAGAACTATAGGGGTTGTAGGTTTGCTGCCCAAATGGCACTCTATTCCCTATATAGTGCACTACATTTGACCAGGCCCCATGGGATTAATTGTGTTTTAACATATTTGGAACAAAATCAAATGTCAGAAAGATCCTTCTATCAATTAATTGCCTTTTAAATACTTTATTTCAGTGCAGGTACATGTCATGTCATTTTCTCATTAGATTTAATTGCTATAATGAAAGCATAACTCCTGTTAATTGCATTATGGCATAGTTATTTGTCACAGATCATTATCCTAAATTTACAACATAATACATTAGTTACATTTTATAATGGTACAAACCACGGACACAGTTGTTATTTTGTTTAAAATACATCAACATGATATCTCTTTCTAAGAATCTAATGCAATTGGTGCTCAATTCAACAGACAACATACTGTATCAATCTGAGGCCAGTGCATGCAGAAAGCCCTTTGGGTAAGTCTGAAAATTATATTATTGAATAAATATATAATTCTAATAAATGAAATGTTAGTAGGAGTAGGCCTATATTCTCTTGCGTCTTTGCTTTCTTTGGCTTTGGTGCTCCATACTCGCATATAGCTCTTAGATGTCTTTGCCGCACTCGGGACACATGACCTCATCGCGGGCCGTCAGGAAGCCCCTTCCCACCAAGGAGATGGAGCACTTCTTGCAGTTGAAGCAGTCATTGTGCCACTGGCGCTCTTCAAACGAGATGTACTTGCTGCCCCCCAGACCTGCACAAGCAAGACGAGACAAGCACAGAGAGGGAGTGATGGGGAAAGATGTGAGCATGGGAACACTGTCCGGCGCACTTCCTTATAAATGACGCCGGATCACTAATGTAATAATACTCTAATTGAGTAACTATATTTTCTGGAAGAAATTCAAAACCCATGAGCTGAGTGCCATGGCTCTATAACACCAGATAGATAGATCACCTGGCTAGTTAATATGTAACATCACTGTAAGTAAGCAACCTTGAGTTGGGGTCGTTACTACAGAATGTTTGAGTAGGAGTGAATAGGAGTGAAGAGTATGGAGTGGAGCGATGAGGTACCAGAGATTTTCAGTCAGGTTTTTTTTCATCACTTGGTAAAAGTGTCCTGTCCCTAGTGATATGAATATACAATGAGTGTACAAAACATTAGGGACACGTTTCCAATATTGATTTGCACCCCCTTTTGCCGCTCAGAACAGCCTCAATTTGCCGGGGCATGGACTCTACAAGGTGTCGAAAGCATTCCACACGGATGCTAGCCCATGTTGACTCCAAAACTTCCCACAGTTGTGTCAAGTTGGCTGGCTGTCCTTTGGGTGGTGGACCATTCTTGCTACACACAGGCAACTGTTGGCTGTGAAAAACGTAGCAGCGTTGCAGTTCTTGACACACTCAAACTGGTGCGCCTGACACCTACTACCCTATCCCTTTCAAAGGCACTTACATCTTTTGTCTTGCCCAGTCACCCTCTGAATGGCACACATACACAATCCATGTCTCAATTGTCTCAAGGATTTGACAGATGACATCAAGAAGGGATCATAGCATTCACCTGGTCAGTCTGTCATGGAAAGAGGTGTTCCTAATGTTTTGTACACTCAGTGTATAGTTAACTAGAGCAGTGAATCCTAACTTCCACTTATGTTGAATTTTCACTTAGTCTCCCATTGACATCGATGCATGACCAAGTGAATATTTGACATAAGTGGAAGTTACGGTTGGCTGTGAGGATGAGCCAATGTGAGTGATCCTACGTACCACTAATAGGGGTGGTGCAGGATGCACATTTCTTGGCATACAGATTGCAGAAGCAGTTCAGGCAGTAGGCAAAGTCGTCCCGAGAGGTGAACCGCTGGCCAGACAGCTGCTGCTTACAACCGGTGCACAGGAAGCAGCCCTTATGCCATGGCTGATCGCGATAGGTCACCCCACCTGTGGTGATTGGCTACAGGAGACAGAAACAGGAAGTGACAAGCTCAATCACCAATCAATACTTAGGTAACATCTATACCTGTGAATGTATTTGACTATGAGAAAAACAAGTACTGCATAATGGGTTATATTACCTTCTTGCATTGGATACACTGCATGGCAAACTGCTTCTCGTAACAGGGCACACAGTAGTTTCTGTTGTCCGTATGGATGAAGTTCATGGTGCCGATTGGCTGCTGGCAGTGCTGGCAAGTGAAGCAAGTCTCATGCCAGCTGTTGCCTTTATGCTCCATCTTCCTGGAGCCTGGAAATGAGAGAGGAGAAAAAGAAGGAGAGAGAGAAAGGGGAGGAAGAGGGGAGGGTGAAGAGCAGAGAGAGAGAGAGAGAGAGAGAGAGAGGGAGGGAGTGAGTGAGAGAGGGGGGTGAGTCGGTGAGAGAGAGACAGAGAGAGAGAGAGAGAGAGAGAGAGAGAGAGAGAGAGAGAGAGAGAGAGAGAGAGAGAGAGAGAGAGAGAGAGAGAGAGAGAGAGAGTGAATGAGAGAGGGAGGGAGTGAGTGAGGGAGAGGGGGGGTGAGTAGGTTAGAGAGAGACAGAGCGAGAGACAGAGCGAAAGAGAGAGAGAGAGAGAGAGAGAGAGAGAGGGCGTGAGTAGGTGAGAGAGAGTGAGAGAGAGAGAGAGAGAGAGAGAGAGAGAGAGAGAGAGAGAGAGAGGGAGAGAGAGAGAAAGAAAGAAAGAAGGAGAGAAAGGGTAGGAAGAAGGGAGGGTGAAGAGCAGAGAGAGAGAGAGAGAGGGAGTGAGAGAGAGGGGGGAGGGGGAGTAGGTGAGAGGGAGAGGGAGTGAGAGAGAGGGGGGGGGTAGGTGAGAGAGAGAGAGAGAGAGAGAGAGAGAGAGAGAGAGAGAGAGAGAGAGAGATGTTAACATATGTTTCCCATGCCAATAAAGCCCCTTGAATTGAATTGAATCGAGAGAGGGAGAGAGAGAGAGAGAGAATAATATAACTGAGATCAGAGAAACAGGAAAATCAGGTTACATGTTGACTGAACTTCCAGTGTGACATACTGAATAATGATACCAGTAGTGGTACGTGAGCTGGCTCCACCAAACTATGACAGACCATCCATTGTCCCGCTTGACATAAACTCCTAACACAGGTCATAGGAGGTGGAAACTTGGTATCCATGATTGCACCAAACAGACTTGCTAGTAGCCAAATCCCACTCAAACCTCAACGCTGTCAGATGTCTGTCTAATTTGTCAACTCTTTCCCCTTCAGTAGTTTTCTTACCAGTACCAATAGATTTTTGTACTGGCCAAATCCAACTGAAAGCCCCATTCACTGACTTCCTCCCTTCTGTCAGGCCAGTCCTTACCTGGCATGATGGGCTTCTTGCAATCGTGGCACTTGGAGGAGTATTCGTTGGAGTAGCACTCGGTGCAGAGCAGCTGGTCGTCCTTGGTGGAGAAGGGCTTGTCCACCAGGGAGCCGCTACACCTGAAGCAGTGGAAGCAGTCGTCGTGCCAGTGGCGGTCCTTGTAGGACAGGTCCTGAAGAAGGAGGATGGGACAGATAGTCAGGGTCAGGTGTATCTCCATTCACCTCGTTGCCTCCTTTTCTGGGATAATGGACTGTAACTAAGGCCCACCAGTCTGTTATGATTACCACTCACTGTGTTCTAGTGTTGGCAGTGACCTCAACTCATCTCCTATCTAATGGATGCCTGGTGACAATGGACGTGTGACAACATGGGCTTAATTAGCTACCAATTTAGATTCATGACTGAATAATGACTGAGATGGGAGCAGGGGTGGCAGTCACAGCTATGGGTTAGATGAACTGAAAGAGGCCTGAGACAGATGACTGACTAGTTGCTACAGGTGACAGGGACACTCGGCACAGATGAGCCCCCCTCCAGGCCGATCCGCTGGGGGGTGACAGTCATCTCATCTGTGACACTAATGACCATGTAATGGGACACTAATTGCTAAAAAAAAACACAAGGCTCTGTCAGAATGCCAACTAGGAAGCCACATGTTTCAAGTTTTATTAGTCTTATGTACAAGATACACATGGTTTAGACCGTCCAATGAAATGCTTACTTGCAGGTTCCTTCACAAAACAACGATAAGAAATGATACAAGATAAGAATACAAACAGAAAGTAAATGGCTCAGTAGAATAGAATAAAAATTTTAGCATAATATTATACAGGAAGGCACAATTTATAGTCCAATATATTTACACATGTGGGGGATTGTGGGGCAAGTGTTTAATGAAATTGTGCATAGTCTGGTAGCAGCAGTTGTGATGTGTTTGTGTAGCATGAATGTGTGTGTGTGTGTGTGTGTGTGTGTGTGTGTGTGTGTGTGTGTGTGTGTATCTCTTCTGTTTAACACCTGGGTCATAGAAATGAAGTGAATACTAATATGAAGGAATATAACCTATCGTGGTATAGCGAATTTGGGTACTGGCAAACTCTACACTACCACATTCAGGAAGTGGACCACCTACCCTGCTGCTGCAGCCAATGGGCTTCTTGCACTCTTCACAGGTGTTAGAGTACAGGCTCTCGTAGCACTTCACACAGTAGGGGTTCTCCTCCCTGAGCACATACTTATTCCCAAACAGGGACTCCTTGCAGTAATGGCAGTCGTAGCGCTCCGCCATTTTGGATCAAATCTCTACCTTTGCTCTCTTGCCTGTAAAATAGGAGATAAACATTTAGAGACCCAGTCTCTTCAAGTAAAGTAACATCATTGAGTGGCGAATCCTAACTTCCATGCATTGATGTCAATGGGAGACTGAGTGAAAATGTTACTTACAGTTAAAGTCGGAAGTTTACATACACTTAGGTTGAAGTCATTAAAACTCATTTGTCAACCCCTCCACAGATTTCATGTTAACAAACTATAGTTTTGACAAGTCAGTTAGGACATCTACTTTGTGCATGATACAAGTAATTCTTCAAACAATTATTTACAGACAGATTATTTCACTTATAATTCACTATATCACAATTCCAGTGGATCAGAAGATTACATACAGTAAGTTGACTGTGCCTTTAAAAAGCTTGGAAAATTCCAGAAAATTATGTAATGGCTTTAGAAGCTTCTGATAGGCTAATTGACATCATTTGAGTCAATTGGAGGTGTACCTGTGGGGCCTATCTTCAAACTCAGTGCCTCTTTGCTCGACATCATGGGAAAATCAAAAGAAATCAGCCAAGACCTCAGAAAAACCATTGTAGACCTCCACAAGTCTGGTTCATCCTTGGGAGCAATGTCCAAATGCCTGAAGGTACCATGTTCATCTGTACAAACAATAGTATGCAAGTATAAACACCATGCAAGTATAAACACCAGCCGCCATACCGCTCAGGAAGGAGACGAGTTCTGTCTCCTAGAGATGAGCGTACTTTGGTGCGAAAAGTGCATATCAATCCCAGAACAACAGCAAAGGACCTTGTGAAGATGCTGGAGGAAACAGGTACAAACGTATCTATATCCACAGTAAAACGAGTCCTATATCGACATAACCTGAAAGGCCGCTCAGCAAGGAAGAAGCCACTGCTCCAAAACCGCCATAAAAAAGCCAGACTACGGTTTGCAACTGCACATGGGGACAAAGATTGTACTTTTTGGAGAAATTTCCTCTGGTCTGATGAAACAAAATAGAACTGTTTGGCCATAATGACCATAGTTATGTTTGGAGAAAAAGGGGGAGGCTTGCAAGCCAAAGAACACCATCCCAACCGTGAAGCACGGGGGTGGCAGCATCATGTTGTGGGGGTACTTTGCTGCAGGAGGGACTGGTGCACTTCACAAAATAGATGGCATCATGAGGAAGGAAAATTATGTGGATACATTGAAGCAACATCTCAAGACATCAATCAGGAAATTAAATCTTGGTCGCAAATGGGTCTTCCAAATGGACAATGACCCCAAGCATACTTCCAAAGTTGTGGCAAAATGGCTTAAGGACAACGAAGTCAAGGTATTGGAGTGGCCATCACAAAGCCCTGACCTCAATCCTATAGAACATTTGTGGGCAGAACTGAAAAAGCGTGTGCGAGCAAGGAGGCCTACAAACCTGACTCAGTTACTTACACCGTTCTGTCTGGAGGAATGGGCCAAAATTCACCCAACTTATTTTGGGAAGCTTGTGGAAGGCTACCCGAAACGTTTGACCCAAGTTAAACAATTTAAAGGCAATGTTACCAAATACTAATTGAGTGTATGTAAACTTCTGACCCACTGGGAATGTGATGAAAGAAATAAAAGCTGAAAGAAATCATTCTCTCTACTATTCTTCTGACATTTCACATTCTTAAAATAAAGTGTTGATCCTAACTGACCTAAGACAGGGAAGTTTTACTAGGATTAAATGTCAGGAATTGTGAAAAACTGAGTTTAAATGTATTTGGCTAAGGTGTATGTACTGTAAACTTCCAACTTCAACTGTATGTAGAAGCTTTACCCCTGAGTGAAAAATTGGTTTCGCTGTTACCTGATCAGATCAACATATTAATGCACTTTAATAGTGAATTGGTCTCAATAACCATGAGATCACAAGGCCAATGTAATGTAATTACATAATGTACTAGACTATGGCATACAAGGCTTACTGATGTATCTGAAACAAACGTATCTCTGTGGTTCAACCAATGGACCAAAAGGAAAGTCACAATGAGCACTTTGAGAATGAAGTCTGCGAGAGTAAATGTATTACGCAATCAGCTGCTTTGTTGAGCTATCACATCAGCTGAGAGCACAGGTGTTAGATCATCTAATTAACGTAAGAGCTTCACATTTAAAGTGGTGGAATGATGATTTTCAGTCCAAAGAAAAAGTCAATAGTTCCCAGAGAGAAGGGGTGGCATGCTGTGCCAAAGTCTGCTCTGGGCCCTGCAGCTCTCCTCTGTCTCCCTATTAAGCACTAGCTAACCCCTGGTTATCCCTCCCATGATAATTTGTGGGACAGGAAGTCCACAGTGAGTTCCACCGTGTGTCCCCTCCATCCTGGACAGACAGCCAGACACCTTGCATAGATCATAGAGTTACCCGTAAGGGTGCAGTGAAATTGCTGTGGTCTTTGCACATTCTAGTAATTCTATTTCTGTGGGATAGACACCACAGGAGGTTGGCGGCACCTTAATTGGGGAGGACGGGCTCGTGGTAATGGCTGGAGCAGAATTAGTGGAATGGTTTCAAATACATCAAACACATGGTTTGATGCCATTCCATTCGCCATCCTCCACTCAGCAGCCTCCTGTGGTAGCCACCCAGGAGTCCACAATACAACACTGCTGTCAGGCTCTGATCATAGGGAAGCCATTGGCTCCTCTAATTGTCTATGGTCAGAGCCTGACAGATCTAGGTATTTTGTTTCTATGTTGATTTTGTGTTGGTCCCCAATTAGAGGCAGCTGCTTTGCATTGTCTCTAATTGGGGGTCATATTTAAGTTCAGGTGTTTCACCTGTCTGGTGTGGATCATTGTTTTGGTTTAGTGCTATTAGACAACCTTTGTGACGTTCGTGTTTATGCTCGTTAATTATTTTGTGCCTGATGATTTAATTAATAATCATGTCGCACTACTTCAGCGCTGCGTCTTGGTCTGCCACTCACCACGTTCGTGACAACTGCAGAAGAGCAGATTTTTAAGTAATTGACAATGAGATACGTAGTGATGCATTTCATTGCGTATCTCTTTCTTATAATAGGGCGCATTCATTCCACAGGTTGTTTCTGTCAGAGGTTTACAACAGCAGTGGATATTTCTAGGCCTCTCTCACTCTTTGCCTCCCCTGTCTTCCTACTCTCTCCGTTTTGGAATGGACCTGGATGATCCACGATCTCAGGATCACAAGATGAAGTATTTGGAGCAGCTGTTGGCAGGGAGTCTATGTGCTGGCTTTGATGTCCACGACTCAATAGGATGAGTTTGGAACCAAGCTGCACACCTCATTTGCATTCTCCTCCACACACACACCACAACACTCAACGTAACTCGTTCACCTCCACAAATGGAATTAAGTGATTTTGTGATCGAAGTGATCCATCGAAGTGATCCCTAAATAGAGACATGCACTTCACAAATACTAGGTTCCAAGGTGGTATTTATGGTTGATTTGCAGGTTAATTTGATCTGTCAAGGACAACTGAAGAACTTTGAAGTCTCAAGAAATAGGCTAATTCAATCAAACCTGCATTGCAGACTTTATTCACCAGCACATTGACATACTTCCCCCCCCCACCCCCACCCCCCTGTAGTCTAGAAAAATCACAGAATAGATGCAGATAGATCTCTGTCTTGATGTGTAGATACTTCCAATTATCAGAATAAGACATGAGTATAGTTTTGACACACTGCCCCAAGCAGTAGCCTATAACAATCCAAATCTAATTGACTTCCTGTCCCGTTTCCCTACCACAACAAAGACCTCAATTAATCCATTGCAAATGAGAGTCATGCTCGATACTGTGGCGTGCATTAGTAGTAAATCAGACCCTTTTACTGCAGTACATGGATTCATACACCAAGAAGGTCTCATTTACCCTCAATCTCCTGTTTAATTCAAGGTCTACAATGGATCTCTGTTAACATAATTATACTATTACAGACCAGACCTTGGTTCCTGTACCACCATCTGTTGCCTTAGCTCCTGCCTGCCATAATCTCATTGCAGGGCCATAGTCTTACAGGCCACACAAATTGTCATGACACTACCATGACACCATGGCTAATAAAAGACAACGATGAGTGACTCCAGGACCCCTACCGTGGAGGGGCATCCCTGCTCCGAAAAAAGGGGCCCTCCAGGCAACTGCCCAGCCCACCCAAACCTCCATCTCATATCATCCAGCCACACTCCACTGATTCCTGCATTCAGCCGCTTTTTGTTTTCAAAGACTACTCTTCAGCTTTCAGTCCATCTCGCATCACTTCATCGCAGCAAGTCAAAAGATTTGCAAAATAGCACACATTCCAGGCCTATTTGGTGTACAATCTAAGATTTAATAATTTGCCAAAGAGGGTTGAGAGGTTGTGGCCTGACATGGAAAGTAATCTGCTTGTATTCACAAATACAAAAAGCAAATTTGCTGCCCAAGAGGACAAACTCTAGCCTGAATAAGCATCTGCAGCTCAGCCACAGCTGTGTGTGTGGCTCCAAGTTAGCAAGTGAGATGGAGAGCAGTGAAACAGATAGAAGACAACAAGTGGATGTCTAGAATAACCAAATGAGAGTAGACCAGTAGTCAGTTACCAGAACAGCGGACCAGAGCCGGAGTAGAGAGAGAAGTGTACGGAAAAGTGTCCTACCTGTGAGTGCAGCAGACTCTTGCTGGAGGAGTCAGAGCAGACTGAGAGTTGAGGGAGAGGGCCAGTCCTAGTCTCTGCTTGATTGGATTAAGAGCAGAATCCCTGGGGACTGGGCAGTGGGGGGACTGGGGTGGGCCGGACCACTTAAAGGCTATAATTATAACGTAACTACTGAGCTACACTGGAGCCAGACCTTAACATCTCCACACCATCAGAAGAGATAGTGACCTTTTATGGCTTCACTGTATATTATAGAGAGAACACTGTCACACAGATACACAGGCATGCTCACACAAGCACACATGCACCCACAAATGCAAATTATTATACCAGATCAACCATCCCTCTCCATCCCATGCCCAATTATTATTATTTTCTTATGAATTATAATGGCTGATACATAAAGTGCAATAGGTCTGAAGAGAAAGCTCATGTTTCCAACAGTAAGCTCACTTTATCTGTGGCCTCTGGAAAAAGGATTTGTGTTCCACTCCTGTTACTCAACTCAAGGAGAGGTTTGATATCCCCAATGGGCACAATGGCCCTGACAGCCAACCAGTCAGCCAGTAAGACAGACATACTGGAACTGGTCAAAATGACCTCAAGAGGCCTCCTGCCGACCTGCATCTAACATTCTTGAGGAGGAAATTACTGATATTTGTGATTTCCAGAGAAAACAAAGCCAGATGCAACATGGCTATGTGAGTTCGTCATGTCGTATGAATCAGGTTGAGCCGATGAGGGTCTTCTTCTCCAGTCCTGAAGAGCTACTGGATGTAAAAAGGCTGATGTTCAAAGCCAGCCCAGTACTAACCTAACTGATTAAAATAGAGTGGGGGGTGTGATACTGTATGATGGAGGGGTAGAGTAGGGGGTGTGATACTGTATGATGGAAGGGTAGAGTAGGGGATGTGATACTGTATGATGGAAGGGTAGAGTAGGGGGTGTGATACTGTATGATGGGTGGGGTAGAGTAGGGGGTGTGATACTGTATGATGAGAGGGGTAGAGTAGGGGGTGTGATACTGTATGATGGTGGGTAGAGTAGGGGGTGTGATACTGTATGATGGTGGGTAGAGTAGGGGGTGTGATACTGTATGATGGTGGGTAGAGTAGGGGGTGTGATACTGTATGATGGGAGGGTAGAGTAGGGGGTGTGATACTGTATGATGGGTGGGGTAGAGTAGGGGGTGTGATACTGTATGATGAGAGGGGTAGAGTAGGGGGTGTGATACTGTATGATGGGAGGGTAGAGTAGGGGATGTGATACTGTATGATGGTGGGTAGAGTAGGGGGTGTGAACCTGTATGATGGTGGGTAGAGTAGGGGGTGTGATACTGTATGATGGTGGGTAGAGTAGGGGGTGTGATACTGTATGATGGGTGGGGTAGAGTAGGGGGTGTGATACTGTATGATGGTGGGTAGAGTAGGGGGTGTGATACTGTATGATGGTGGGTAGAGTAGGGGGTGTGATACTGTATGATGGGAGGGTAGAGTAGGGGGTGTGATACTGTATGATGGGTGGGGTAGAGTAGGGGGTGTGATACTGTATGATGAGAGGGGTAGAGTAGGGGGTGTGAAACTGTATGATGGGAGGGTAGAGTAGGGGGTGTGATACTGTATGATGGTGGGTAGAGTAGGGGGTGTGATACTGTATGATGGTGGGTAGAGTAGGGGGTGTGATACTGTATGATGGGAGGGTAGAGTAGGGGGTGTGATACTGTATGATGGGAGGGTAGAGTAGGGGGTGTGATACTGTATGATGGGAGGGTAGAGTAGGGGGTGTGATACTGTATGATGAGAGGGGTAGAGTAGGGGGTGTGATACTGTATGATGGGAGGGTAGAGTGGGGGATTGGGGTAATACTTTCCAGGGGATGAGAGAATGCAGTCTGGCCTCCCCCCATGCTATGTTGATTATAGGCTACAATAAGCAGCCAAGGACTGACCAGCCTCACAGTGATTAATCCGTTCATTGAGACATTGCTCAGACCATACTAAACAAGACCTTTTTGGTTTGTGTGTGCCTATGCAATGTTTATGTTAGGGGCTTTACAATATGGGTTAATGATAATTGCACAGATTGGTTTAACTCTGATACAAACATATGGTGACATAGAATTTGTCAACTGACATTGAATGCTTCCAAAGACCCTTTTTTTTTTTTTTTTACAACATTAAATCCATCAATAATCTGAGTTTATGGTCTTATATGTTCTTAGTCATACAGAACCCATTAAGAGCAGTTTCATAAACAGACATGATATAAACATTATGTGTCTTACTATCAAATTAAGGTTTTTGGTCCACCTTATGAAATTATACTCTTCCTTGTGACATTCACTCCAACAAAAGTATATGTCAAATGGTCCTGGGTGCAGCGAGATATTTCTCCTAATTCTTTAATGTCATCTAGCACTCATGATCCTGGGGACAACCCAAACCATGAGTGTGTTTCCAAACATAGCCAGGACTTAATGTGATAAGGAGAACGTGAGTGCCATGACACAGATTAGCTATGAGAGCAACAGTGTGCGCAGACTTATATGACTCCAGATAGTTCCTTGGTCTTGAAAACATCTATTGAAGAAATTAAAGAGAGTGACTGAGTGAGGACATGTTGTGACTGCCGGCCTATCGCTTTTTAGTGACAGTGAAGTGCTGTCTTGTCAACACCTACAGCATAAACAGATTTGGGACCAAGCTAGTGAAGTGCTCCTAGATGACCCTTCAGTTTAGTATGTACTTTGCATTTTGACAGCGCTCGTACACTGGTAACTGCCAAAATAATGGAAACACTTGAGTAAATGAGGGATACAAAGAATATTGAAGCAGGTGCTTCCACACAGGTGTGGCTCCCAAGCAATTAACATGCCATCATGCTTAGGGCCATGTATAAAAATGCTGGGCAGGCCATTATTTCGGGTACCATGGCTATGCCCCCATAGGATTACATTGCCCCCATCCACAGGGCACAAGTGGTCACTGAATAGTTTGATGAGCATGAAAACGATGTTAACCATATGCCATGACCGTCTTAGCCACCAGATAATTTTAATCATCACTAAAAGAGGAAAGAACCCTTTTCTGAACTGCAAAGAACCATTGAAGGGTTCAAAGGGTTATTTGAGTCATTATGGTTCCACATAGAACCATCACCTTTCCCAAAGAACCCTTGAGGAACCCTCTTTTTCTAAATGTGTAGTCTTGGACTAAAGCACCTTCGATGGAGAATCACCACTGAACATGCTTCTTAGTCAAGGGCTAGGCCTAACCTATCTGTGTCCGGGAATCCGGCCCTGGGTGTCTTGTAAAACCAGTTAGTCTGACAATCCCCTCTTTATGATCATGGTGAGGAAAAGCTTTCTCTCAGAAGACTCAAGCCTGAACAGCGCTGGCTAGCCAAGCAATGTTAACCTAATAAGCTCTCGCAAAGCTATGAGGAAAAGTGAGGTGGATTTGGAGCTCTGCAACATCTGTCTTCTACGTTGACAAGTGGAGTGCATGCCAGCCTGTGTTCTGACGCACTCGCTCAAGAGGCCAGCCAGCACAAAGTTATGCCAGGATGCCAGGACAGAGTCCCTGCAGGAAATGGGCTGTTGACGTGAGGGGCCTAGGCCCCTGATACAGTAACTCCCCTGGTCCCATTGCCACTTAAAACTCATCTACACCAGACCAGGGGTAGCAATATCAAAGGACTGACTTCTCGTAACGTTACATGACCCACTGTCTAAGAGCCCCGTTCCTCTGATGATAAACATACACTGAGTATACCAAACATTAGGAACACCTTCCTAATATTGAGTTGCTCCCCCTCCCCACTGGATGTCCTTCGGGTGGTGGACCATTCTTGACACATATGGGAAACTGTTGAGCGTGAAAAAGCCAGCAGCGTTGCAGTTCTTTACAAAAACCGGCGCGCCTGGCATCTACTACTATACCCCGTTCAAAGGCCTTACATCTTTTGTCTTGCTCATTCACCCTTTGAATGGCACACATACACAATCAATCCATGTCTCAATTGTATCATGGCTTAAAAATCCTTCTTTAACTTGTCTCCTCCCCTTCATCTACACTGATTGAAGTGGATTTAACAAGTGACATCAATAAGGGATCATAGATTTCGCCTGGATTCACCTGATCAGTCTATGTCTATGTCGTGTTCTTAATGTTTTATATACTCAGTGTATGTCAAGCATTCTACTAACAGTTAGGCCCGGTCCAAAAAATTGACCCCAGTCCAACCCTACAACTTTCCTGGGGTATTAGGAACTAGGGACTAGGGTTTATTTTGTTACAGGACCTAGGTTCAGATAAGCTAAAGTATTGTCAGGTTCTGACTGAGACCAGGTCTCTGGCTCCCTCTAAGGGGAGCTGTAGGGCCACAGTTGGGACCTGACAATGGACTGGGGTGTTTTTAGTTCTAGTTAATTTCAATCCCCAATTAGAGGCAGCTGTCTCGAGTTGTCTCTAATTGGGGATTCTATTTATGTTCCATTGTTTTCCACCTGGATGTGGATTCTTGTGTGTTGCTCCTTGGGTTTTGGTCACGCCAGTTCACAGTCGGTTTTGGATTTTAAGGAATGGAAATAAAGGAATGTCTGTTAACTCCAGCTCTGCGCCTCGTTCCGTACACTTGCACCGTGAGACAGAAGAATCCACCATCACGGGACTAAGCAAGGTTGGACATTGGGGGATATCCTCCTCGGTATGGGGAAAATTACCGAGGAGGAATTCCTTCATCACAGAGCTAAGGAGGAAGGCTGGGGTCCGGAGCAGCGACGTCCAAGAGGTCGGCCCAGCCTGGAGCCCCGAAGAACCCCCAAACTGTTTTCTTTTTGGGGGGGGGGGGGGCTATGGGGGTTATGGGGGTGGTTGGGGATCGAGGACGAAGGAGCCCTGGCCACTGCACTCGTGGGGATTCAAGGAGGAGCCCCTACAGCCATGGGAGCGGGAGTACAATGAGGAGTCGGATGAGGATGACAATGTGCTTCTGTTCCCTCACTCATGGGGGCTCCCGGAGGAGCTCCTACAAGGTGGGGATTGGCGGAGGAGAGAGGACGACTGGGGGAGTCGGGGGATCTCCAGCACCGATTCCCAGTCCGGTGCCTCCAGCGCCAGTCCCCAGTCTGGTACGGCCCGTGCCAGCTCCGCGCACCAGAGCTCCAGTGTGTGTGTCCAGTCCGACGCCTCCAGTGACGGCCCGAAGCCCGGAGCCCCCAGTGACGGCCCGCAGCCCGGAGCCCTCAGTGACGGCTCGCAGCCCGGAGCCCGCAGTGACGGCCCGCAGCACGGAGCCCCGCAGTGACGGCCCGCAGCCCGGAGCCCCCAGTGACGGCCCGCAGCCCGGAGCCCCCAGTGAAGCTGCTCCGTGCCTCCAATGAAGGTCCTCAGTCCGGAGCAGTCCGCTCCACCAGTGCCCAGTCCGGGACCGGTCGTCTGCCCTGCTCCAGTGCCGGAGTGGTCCGCTCCAGCCCCTGAGCCGCCTGATCTGGTTCCACGTCCGGTACCGGTTCCAGAACCCCCACCGACAACTGCCCCAGTGGTCTGCTCTGTCCCCCCTTCCCCCTCTTGTGTTTTGTTGGGAGGGGAGTATCGCGGTCGGGAGCCTGCGCCTTAGGGGGGGGGTACTGTCAGGTTCTGACTGAGGCCAGGTCTCTTTTTGGATTTTATCATTGGAAATAAAGGAATGTCTGTTAACTCCAGCTCTGCGCCTCGTTCCGTACACTTACACCGTAACAAGTATTGTCACTTATAACTGACTTAGGTCAATTTAAACAAATCTGTCAACAGGGAAAGTAACCTGAGGCCAATTTGTTATGGTGAAGGTTAAGTAAGGGTTAATAAATGCCGTTAATGTCACCCCATTGGCCATTGGCTTTCCATTAAAGAGAAATAGAAGAACAAGGTCAAATTGGTGCTTGTTATTGACTACGTTCTTCCAATTATACTCTCTGAGCAGTGCATTCTGACAAACAGTCAGTACATCATTGTATAATGTGTATGTTACTGGTCCAAGTCACTTACTGTTTACAGTGCAGCAACCTCATAGGTCAAAAGGTAATGTCAGGTTATTTTGACCTGGTTTGGCCAGTCCTATTCAACACGTAAGAAATCCTCAGAAATCGATTCCGGTTATTCCAACCATTTCACACTAGGTGGGCATAATTTATATAAAAAAATGGGGACTTGGCGTGCAAAGGCTCATAGTAACTTGACTAGGCACAACAAGTCAGACATATTCTAAACCATCAAAACAGGGTCAGTGTTGTTGTTTTTCACTTTGACTGTTCAACATATGGAGTGTGGGCAGATGTTGTACAGATTTTGCCTGGACGCCACAGGACGGTCTCCTGATCAGGGACAGGGGTCAGGAATGCAAGGAGCTGTCAATAAGGACTCTGTAAAGAGACAAGAACAGACAGGAGTCATCAACAGCAATAAACCAACTAAAATAATTTTGGTAAATTCTAGAATATTCTTGAATTCTTGAATATACTACTTTTATATGGGGTCATGTGGACTGAGTGGACTCAGTACAGTGAAACCTGTTAACCCATGTATTTCACTTGGACTGGTTATGTCTTGCCAATGAAGATAATATAATAACATTTAATAAAAATGGCATATATTACCATTATATTATTATATATTATTGTATAATAACTATAGAATAACAACATATGCAATTTAGCAGTTTTATCCAAAGCACCTTACAGTCATGCGTGTATACATTTTACATACGAGTGGTCCCGGAATCAACCCACTGTCCTTGTGTTGCAAATGCCATGTTCTACCAACTGAGTTACAGAGGACCACGACAGTCAACATGACTAGGACATTGCCTGCTAGTCTATAGTCTTGTGATACAGTTCAGCTAGGGATTCTGTAGATCCGGCACCACAAGTGTATCTTGGGTGAACCCTAAATGACACCCGATATCTCTTTATAGGGCCACGGGGTTTTATGCAGGCCTGTGTCTAGTCTTGACCACCAGCCGGCTCCATAGCAATTAGCCTGGGGACGAGGTTATGCTGGTAAAAGTAATGTATTGTATAAGGCAGGGCTGTCCAACCCTGTTCCTGGAAAGCTACCATCCTGTAGATTTTACACTCCAACCCTCATCTAGCGCACCTGATCCTAATTAGCTGCTTGAAAAGCTGAATCAGATTGGTTACAACTGGGGTTGGAGGGAAAACCTACAGGAAGGGTAGCTCTCCAGGAACAGGGTTGGACAGCCCTGGTATAAGGAATAGGGCGCCATTTCGTGTGAAGCCTTGGTTCCCTCCTCTGAACTATCCTTTTCAGCGGTCGTCCAATATCATCCCCCCTTTGTAATAACATTAAGCGTCTCTGTAGAGCTGATGTAACAAATGGGAGCAAAACGGAATTCAATTGGATTGGATTTCCTGCCGGCTACAGGTCAAAGAGCCAATAGTAATGCTTTCAATTATCTCACTCAACCTTTCTTTTCTGCTTGCAACTCCTCCCCTGCTCCCCAGGTTATTGCTGTAGGTCTAGAAGAGAATCTACTTTCCTGGTCAAAAAAGGGTTTGATACCACATACAGATAAACCCCAGTATATTGAATTCCCTTAGAGAAACCCATGTTGGTTTTACGTAACACTTAGGCCACTAGAAACTGATGGAACCAGTGATACAGTGGTGAATGGCAACCACTGACCAGCTGCCTGAACAGTCAATAATTCACAATACTGATAGTCAACTTTCACTTGTTGGAAAGTTCAAAGTGTTCCAGTTGAATCTCCACCTATCATGTGTATACTCATCCCTTTAAGAAGTTGTGATGATGTTTTTCCGTTGTGCGTAGTCGAGCCTTCTGAAGTCTTAACTGGCAAACCCACTTAATTCAACCTTGCTGACTCTGCTTATGCAATTATCATCTCAGGGTGTGTTGTTTACGACTAATGGTCACATGAGTCTGGTTCTGATGTTTCCCCTGTTCATGTGTTCATCCTTCCTCACGAGTTCCATCCAGCCTCACAACATAAATCTTCTTATATTATAGTTCCACTCTGGCAGCAGATCTTGTGCACTGATGATCTTCAATCGAAAATTCCCAGAATCAAATAGCATAATAGATTGTATTTGGAAAACGCTACGTGACACACAAATGATTCAAGGAGATCAAACATAAGTAATTGTGTCTCCCTTTAATCATGTGATGTAACACACTTTAGAAAGGCACTGTTAACTCACACCTGCACACAGGCACGCACACACACACAGCTCAGTTGGATAAGTAGTTCAGCACCTTAATGTGATGTACAAGCATGCTCACCAGCCTAAAATCACATTCATTACCTATAACCAATTCCAAGTAAGGAAATGATCAAGATATTTCAGAATTAGGCCAACAAAATGTAACAGTGCCCAATCCAGCTCCCAAATTAGCATTACACAGAATCATAATGTTGATAAGGAGAGAAATCCAAGAAGTGGAAGTGTAGCGCCAGACGCAGGAGATGAGAAGCAGGTGTGTGATTACTGCAGGATGACCATGTCAGGTCTGGGGAGGGTGGAGAATCCCAAGTCAAGACAACCCTAAAAAGCAATGCTGATACGATTAGGTCAGAAATGCCCCAATAATTAAATAATGCTGTAGCTAAGTGATGGGACAAACAAATGTGGGTAGAAACAAACAAAAATGTTTCCATTCATTCCTTAATTATTCCACATCACCTGATCCATCTGGTCGTATCTCTATACTAGGTAAATCCCCGCCTTATCTCAGCTCGCTGGTCACCATAGCAACACCCACCCGTAGCATGCACTGGTCATCCCCAAAGCCAACACCTCCTTTGGCCGCCATTCCTTCCAGTTCTCTGCTGCCAATGACTGGAACGAATTGCTAAAATCTTTGAAGCTGGAGACTACCATCTCCCTCAATAACTTTAAGCATCAGCTGTCACAGCAGCTTTCCGATCACTGCACCTGTATACAGCCTACCCTACTACCTAATCCCCATATTTATTATTTTTGCTAATTTGCACTCCAGTATCTCTATTTGCACATCATCATCTGAACATCCATCATTCCAGTGTTAATGCTAATTTGTAATTATTTTGCCACTATGGCCTATTGATTGCCCTACCTTCCTAATCTTACTACATTTGCACACACTGTACATAGATGTTCTATTGTGTTATTGACTGTACGTTTGTTTGTCCCATGTGTAACTCTGTGTTGTTGTTTTTGTCGCACTGCTTTGCTTTGTCTTGGCCAGGTCGCAGATGTAAATGAGAACTTGTTCTCAACTGACCTACCTGGTTAAATAAAGGTGAAAAAAATAAAATAAATACAGATATGGAACTGAGGCCATAAACCTCTGGTACATTCGACTGAGTGAGGTCACTCATCACTCATAGGAGAATAGGTCTCCATGGCATTCTCTGACTGGAAGACATTCTGATTAAGTTTGTGGGACTACAGTGCTGACATTAAGTTTCTAATTGGGTTGACTTAATTAATGTGATTGAGCTCACATGTCCTTTGGGGATTAAAGGTCGCTGAAACATAACCCTTTGACCTGCTGGTGGGTAAAGACAATTGTGGGTGTAATAGTGAAAGCATGTAGCCAAACCCGAAGGTCTGTTTTAATCTCATTTACCTCCTATGTATGAACTTTGGCTCCATGATAAAACTGTATTTTCTTGTTGAATGCTTGGATTCATGACTCAACCTGGAATTAGAAACAATAAATAATTAAACTTCATATGAGTTTCAAAAATGTATTTTCTCCTCTCTCCCTGTGCAGGCAGGCGCTTGTTAATCTGTTATTGGCGTAACCCATACACTTTGTTAGTCAACTAGGTAACATTCACATAGATAGCATTTAACCACTGAATTATTGCACACAGGAGCTGCTGCAGACCCTTCAACAATTCCCATCCATTTATTTGTGAATTTGACGTACTTTAGTGGATCACACTCACTCAATCATGGCAGATGCAGACCATTATATTATCATTTAAAGTCCCAATTGGGAATCTTAACGTAAGAAGAGCATAACCATGTCCTTGCGAAGGTGTTTGCCATACCAACAATAATGTCCTCAGTTGAGGATTGAGAACTATGGTACCCCCTGGTGGTCATGTTTGACATTACGTTTAATGACGCGATGATCTGCGACTGCGCAGAGATAGCACGTCACACTTTCGAGAAACAGGAATGTCTCCAACTAGTTAGCTAGCTGGGTACGAATTAAATTATTTTACTATAATAATGTCGGTGTATCACGACGAAGTTGAGATCGAGGACTTTGAATATGACGAGGATGAAGATACGTACTATTTTCCCTGCCCATGTGGCGACAGATTTGCCATAACCAAAGTAAGTTACAGCGTGAGAAGATCCCCTGCGAGTCACGTTGTGCCAACTAGCCTGTGATGGTTGTTGTGTTTAATCTCTATTTGCAGGAGGATTTGGAAAATGGTGAAGAAGTAGCGACGTGTCCGAGCTGCTCGCTCATTGTTAAAGTAATCTACGACAAGGTTGGTGCTCCGTGTTGGTGTTTCGATAGCCTCGGCTTCTCACCTTCTGTTCGAGTCAACGAGACTTAACGAGAATTAGGAGGCCTCGCGAGACTACCCTATTACTTGCCATTGAATAGATTTTTCCTCTTTCTCTGAAATTATAACTATTGTGTTCATGATTACTAATTTATTTCTCTGTTCAACAGGAGGAATTTATGTCTGGGGAGGTAATCGAAGCACCAACTACAGAGAGCAGATTGGAACTGACTCAGTCTTCCTGACAGCGATGACACAACCCCTTAATTTTCTCATCTCCCATCAGGAAAAAGTGGACCCTGCTGCATTTGTTTACGCTCTCACACAACACAAAGACATTATGAACGATATTCATCACTGGGGAGGTCTAGGATGGAGAATTCTCAGCATTCATTCACAGATTCCTGGCATTGATTTTGCAGAGTCACCCTAACTACTACTATTTGCACAACGTATTTAAATAAATCCTTTATTCTTTTAAGTCTTTCACTCTCTTTGTATAAATATGTTATGCATTTTTGTTGATTCCTCAAGATTAAATCAGGATGAAGTGAATACATTTAAAAAAAAAAAATGTTTTACTGTGTAATTGTTTTGTTTGAACAGCAGGGGAGGCAGATGTTCAAGGAAAAAATACAGGCCTACTGTACACTATGTAGGGAATAGAGTGCCGTTGGGGAAATTGGTGTATAAGACTTCTCTCCATTCTATCCACAGATACTATCCTTGGGATTCTGGAGATTGTTTCAATTCAAAAGGAATGACCTGGTGTAAGAAATATGGTGGAAACTCTTTAGCCCAGGCCTAATCCAATCCTACGTAGCCTTACATACCCTTTACTTGTACATATTTTAACAGTGTAGTGCTCATCGCTTGGCACTAAAACCCTGCTATAGCCATTGGCAATAAATAGTTGCTCAGCCATTCGTAATGCCATGTTTTAAAACAGGGATTTGGCTCTGGTGGTTATGTGCGAGCCAGTGATCTTCATGACCCTTAAATGTTAATCTATGAGTCATACGAGAAACATGAATTATTAATATTGGCTGTTCATTACGATATGTATATTATGGATTGACAAATTACGATTCCCTATTTATCTACCCTTCTCTCTTCATGGATAAAAAAAAAAAGCTGTGGATTGGCCTATGCAGGGTCTAGCACGCAAGTTCCCACCATACTCATCTTTCACCAGTCCATTCCTTTAAATCCAGGAAGTGTACAGAATTGTCCCTCAGCCAGTAAAATAAAAAGACTCATTCCAAAGACCCACGTAACCATATATTACAATATTGACTGATACTGTGGCTACTGTGTCACACCACCAGCTCTCCTTATTAGCTCCTTCACAGCAGGACCTGACCTGTCAGAGAGAGGAGATGTGCGTCCCAAATTACACCCTATACACTATATAGTCCACTACCTTTGACCAGAGCACCATGGGCTCCTTTTGACTAGAGCCCTATAGGCTCTGGTCAAAAGTAGTGCACTATGTAGGGAATATAGTGCCATTTTGGACAAATCCAGGGAGAGAACATGATGGTGTCCTTCACATGATATTGAAGGCCCTGTCTGTCTATTTATCCAATATCCAGTCAGCTCTGTGGCTGATGATGTGGTGAGGGAGGAAGCTGAGCACAAGTCAATACGTCTAACTGCATCTCCCATCAGGGGGGCCACAGCAGTGGCAGGCATTGACAAACACGCCAGGCAGAGCATGTCACTGTTGAGGGGGAGAGAGAGTTAGAGCACTGAGCAGTTGCATCCATGATGTGGGGGATGTTTGTGTGGTGTGTGGGTGGAATTATGTATTGTTACCCCCTCACATCTGGAGGAATATAGTCATTATTGATGTGATGATAATAATTTGTCTTAATCAGTCACAAACAGTAATGAATTGCTCTGCTGAGAGGGATATACATTATACAGGACAATGCAAACGTGATGTAATGTATATACAATAATTGTGTCTTGTGCTCCCTGCCCACTCCTTCTGGCAGGCGTGACGTCACATTTCAAGGCAGTTGGTTGAGCTGGAGGTAGAGGAGGAGACGAGAAACCCAGCGAGTTGAAGGGCCTGCGTAAAAAAAAACACCCAAATAGGTTGTGAAAAGATAAACAAGCATATTGTTTTTTAAACGTCAACTTTTAGACCTCGAAGGTGAATATCGAAGACTACTTTAGCAAATTCCTGACCTGAAAATCCTATTCAACTGGAGAAACCACCAAGGTAAGAACACAACGAAGCGCTGACGAACTGAGTGCAAAGTTATGGTTGCTTGCTTGACGGGAGGTGCAGTTGGTGATGACTGGTATTTGTGGATTTTGGTTAATGACACAATTACGAGCGGATTCAAATTGTTATTAGGAATATTCTAAAATACAACAGTCAGAATAAGGCTAGTGGATTCGGCGCCGGGAAAGTAGAATAGTGTTGTTGTGTTTGTCCATGCGGGTTTCTATCTCCTCCGCGGCTTTGTCCACGGCAGTAACGTTACAATACAATAGCCCGTTACCGATTGTTAGGCTACGACAGAAATGGGTGTTTGCGGCTTTGCTAATATTCTTTGCAAAATTATATTAGTTTTGTTTCACACTTTAACATTATATCTCTTGAATAATCGCTCCGCTTCGATTGTTTCATTCCTGGTGCATTTGTTGATATACTGTAGTTAGACAGTCTTGGTGAGCAACATGTAGGCCTATTTGCAATAAGCGATCCAGTTTCTTTTCTCTGTAAAACGTGCTAAATCATGCCCAGTGTAATTGTTGAACTACACACCTAATATATAATACATTCTGCCTATGCGTTTCTGTTGTTATCTCATTCTGAGGTGATCGTTTTTTGATGACCATGATAAGGTGTGGTGTACCTGTTTTTGCTAAACTAACAAAACCTGAAACTGTGGGGATGTAGAAGATACAACCATTATTCTCTCTATGTCAGAGGGTGTAGGCTAGCAAGCCCAAGAGGTGTAGGCAAGATTGGACTCAAACCTTTTTGTGCCATGAACACCTTCACATCTTAGACCTACATTTTATTTGGCCACACCTAAACTGCTAAAGGCTCCTCAGAGGAGGAAGGGGAGGACCATCATCCTCCAGTGAATTTCATAAAAATAGTCAAACATTTTAAAAAGTTAACCTTTTTAGATAAAACTATACAAAATATATTCACTTCACCAAATAATTGATTAAAACACACTGTTTTGCAATGAAGGTCTACAGTAGCCTCAACAGCACTCTGTAGGGTAGTACCATGGTGTAGCCGGAGGACAGCTAGCTTCCGTCCTCCTCCGGGTACATTGACTTCAATACAAAACCAAGGCGGCTCATGGTTCTCACCCGCTTCCATAGATTTACACAGAGATTATGACAATTTACGGATGACACCCTCCAACCTATCAGAGCTCTTGCAGCATCAACTGACATATTGTCGACCCAATCAAAGGATCAGAGAACGAAAGCATAAGCTACAGCTAGCTAGCACTGCAGTGCATGAAATGTGGTGAATATTTGATTCAAAGAGAGAGAAAGGCAAAAGTTGAACAGTTTTGAACAAATTCATTTCTTAAAAAATGAAGGAGAAGCTAGTTTAGACTACTCAAACACCCAGCTCAAACAGAGGGGTGCTACGTTAGCTAGCTGGCTATGACTGTCTAACACAACACTGAAACTCTTCCAAGTCAAGGTAAACATTTGGTTTTACTAATTTATTGCTAAACTGTTTACTGAACTGCTTACTGACTGTACACTGTAATGTTACTGCATGATTGTAGCGGGTTTGCTAACGTGTTAGTTCTATTAGCTATGTTGACTATGCCGTTACTTTAGCTAATATGGTGACAGTGATGTAGGCTGTGTGTAGGGGTTATGATACTGTATGGTTTGGCTTGGAAAGGTTTTTTCGCCTGGTCACATACAGCTGATGTGGTGTGCATTGAAGTCCACAAGCGAAGGGAAAAGGTGAGAGGAGGAGAGCCCATAGATGCGAGAACGAATACAACGTGGCTGCTATGAAAGTGAACTGTGTTTACGTGTGATCAGAGGTGTATTCATTCTGACGATTCTGTTGAAAAAAAAATTCTTAAACGGAACGAAACTATGGAATGCCGTTTGGGTCTTTGCGTGTCAAAAAAGATACACGTCAAATAACACTATTTGAAGTGTCAAATAAGCTTGTTGACCAATCAGGACCTGAATATGACTGCACGTTACATAATTTAACACGTTCATACATTTTTTCCGTAGTTATTACACATTGATTACACTATCACTCGTATTTTATGTCACAACGATTCATCAATACGTATGCTATGATGCTGGTAAAGTTTTGTCTCACGCACCTACAGTGCTGGACATAAAAAAAGCTACCTAGCTGATTGATGCAAACAATGTTCTCCCCCAAAGCGACAATATCTGTTTCAGTAGCTATAGTTAGCTAGCTAGGTGTCATCATCTAAAATAATCCTAATTTATACGACAGTTCTTATTTGGTTAATGGTTGTCGGACCCATCTACGTGAAGCTAGCCACAATAAGGATTAGCCACGACAGTGGACTTTGCGGTTAGCCTTTAAAATAAAAGTATGTAAATGACAGTGATACAAGTAGTAGAATTATGCCATAATTTAATAGGTCATGCTAAACGAGGTTTGAATGTTATATAAAATCAACAAAATACAATCATTTCTTAATTTGATAATCTGTTGAAATCACACTGGATGTATTGGACTTTAGAATTGCATTGGGGGCATACTTATGGACTGTGGATCAATGTCATGGGGTAACAGTCTACTCAGTGACACCCAGAGAACATTAGCGTCGTACCTCTTATTGGGGGACTCTGAAACAACTGTGAGTTGACCCACATTTATTGTCAACCTACTATGTGTATCGAACACTATTCCAGAGGAAAAACAATACAACGTGGATGTTTTGGCGTTTGATAACTCTGAGGAGGACGTTGGGAAAAAAGCTTTTGGGTGCTGAGTAGACTGATACCCCATTTAATTGATCCCCAATCCTTAGGTAAAGCTGTTCAGTGCAATATGAATGTCCATACGCACAATAGGCTGACTGGGGAGATGATTTCACACAGTGACAGTCCCGCGATAAGAGCTATAACGCTAATATTTGCGTAAACTCTTCACAGTTGTGTTCTGTGGGTGTCACCGAGTAGACTGATACCCCGTTTCGTTGCTCCACATTCCAATTCTAAATATGGCATGATTCCACCAATTGTAACCTTCTGCATCACTTTCAAAGAGGTACTTTTTTTTTGAAGGCGAACCACAAATTCCACTATTGTGGCTACTCTTTATTGTGGCTAGCTTCACAACACATAACCCGGTCCGGTCGAGCCTCACTAGCCAGATGAAGCTAGCTGGCTGCTTATAACATAAGCTTTGGGCAACAGGGTTAAGTAGCTGGCTAGCTATTAAATTTCAATAGCAAGTGGCTACCTAGCTAATACTTATTCACAAGGATTCCTAAATCATTGCTAAGAATATTGAAAATGACTGCTGTTTCTACTGGTTATTGTTTTCAGTCATTATAAATAAGAATTTGTTCATAACTGACTTGCCTAGTTAAATAAAGGTTAAATAAAACATTTTTCAGGCTGGTTGCATTGGTGCTAGCTATGTGCCAAGCTAAAGCTAGCTATCTACCCCAGAAGTTGCGGTCAAACAAATAATGCCTTATTACCAATGCGGTATTGTAAATACATTGTTCGTGGCCGGTGTATGCTTGTTTGTAGACTTTTTTTTGTACAGCTTTGACAGTGTTACTGATAGTAGTGGTGGTGCTTGCACATGCACATTCAGCACACACAACATTCCATAATATAATTGTTTTATTTGACGTGTCAAATTAAAAGCTTATTTAACGTGTCAAATAGTGTTATTTGACCTGCATCTTGCTTGACACGCAAAGACCCAAACAGCGTTCCATACGAAATTTGGATAAACATACCTGAATTTGTCCAATAGAAACTCTCGTTTGCAACTGTTGGACTAATGATTACACCCTAGATCAGCTAGACAGGCAAGAGTGTGCTAGGCAGTATTGAATGCCTAGCCATGTGTCACTGTCTGTCATCTCAAATATTTCTCGAACTGTGTGCATCTACGTTGTCAACTTGAATTCATTGGCTTGGTTGTATAGGGAACATGGTTGTAACATGTAGTAGCCTAAACCTATCGATGTTACATTGAACCTGGTGAATGGAATATGAATGACAGTAATCCAATATGCTGTAATAGAATAGAGGTCCTCCCTCATCTTAAACGGCACCGACCACCAATGACCTAAACATAACCATGTTTTATGGCCACGACCAAAGGAGTGACAAACACACATTTCAACCCAGTTTGTCCTCCTGATCAGCTTTTAGGAAGCACTAGCCTATACTAACCTCTTTTTCTCTTCACTCAGTCTTGAGCTTAACTAGCTCTGTTTAGGAGACTTACTTTGCACCACTATGGCTGTGTTTACACAGGCAGCCCAGTTCTGATATTTTTAACACTTAAGTGGTCTTTTGACCAGTCACATCAGATATTTTTCAAAGCTGATCTGATTTGTCAAAAGGCTAAGTGGTAAAGAAATATCACGATCGGGCAACACAGCCAATGAAGCTTCTGCACCTGTGCTAGAGATACCAGAAATTCACTCTCTTTCAGTTCTTCTCACTACTTATTATTTCATCTACATGCGCAGGTCAAACTCCGACAATATTAATCTCCTTCACAGACATACTATTTTCATCTGTCTGCTACAATGGATAATTGAAATCCAAGTCATGCATTAGTTATATATCACATAGGGTGGTACAAAATGTCGCTGGTAACATCATTTGACTGAAATGCGTTCCAACGGTTCTACTTGTTCTCACACTGCTATTAAAAGCAAATCAAAATAGCAGTCTAAACTATAAATAGAGAGCATGAGTCTTTGATTGAAGACTGAATAGTTGTTGAACGACATGCATTGGCAACCAGACCTATGAATGTAGGCTACAAGAATCGTGAAATTATCATGGTTAAACTTGGTCCATCATAGTGTTTTCAAACATGCATAATGATATGGCTCTTAAATGGATATATATCGGGATTTTGGCAAAGTACTTCCCCAGAGTGAAATGAACTCGTGGATACAATTTTTATGTCTCTACGTGCAGTTTGAAGGAAGTTGCTAACAACGAGTTCATCTGACTCTGGGGATGTAGACTCAAACTGTGAAAATGAAATCTGGGAATGAATTTAACCTCTGTCGTACTGCAGTCATGGGTTTCTGCCGTACCCCAAAGTGTACCTGCATGGCCAAAAATAATATCCGAGCTCCAGGTTTGAAATGTCTCCCTGCAGAGCTTTTAATTGCCTGTAAATCTCTTTTTAAAAAGACCCTCCTCTCAAATGACGTTAGCTGCCTCTTTACTATGATATTAGCACACAATTTAGTTAAGTGTTCAGCTAGTTCACAATGTGTTTGTCAACTAAACAGGCTACAGCAGACTGCACACGTTTCACAAAATGGACTGGTTCCAACTCCCAAGAGCAATATTGTTAGACCTTTATTAGCTACATAGTTATAGAAAAGCAATTACACTCAACTGACTTGCACATTTTGTGTAGTGCAAAGGACATGACCAATCCAAGCCATCTGACAGCACAATCAGGCAGGCCATTATCCATGCCAAGGCCTCCCTCTCCTCTGCTTTATTTCCCTAACAGTTGGATGAAGCAGAACGAGAAGAAGAGTGATTGAGGTCTCTAATATTTATTAGAGGGCGAGGTGGAAAAAGTAGCCTTTTTTAATATTTCATCGACGTGAAGTGAATCATCGACGCCAGGAACAAGTATAAGTGAGAGTAATGGCATTTTGAAGTATTGGAGGAAACGTTTACTTTCCTTTTACACGAGGTAACTGTTGTCTAGCACATGAAGTAAACTCCTGTGCCAGCGGTTACTGAGACAGCGATGTAATCCAACCTTCATTCTCAGGGTCTGCACTATATAGGATAGAGGGTGCCATTTGGGATGCATCCAGTAAATCCAAGAAACCTCGGCTCAGCCACAGCCTGGTCAGTATGACCCAGAACTAACCCTATGGTAGTCTAGATTATGCACAGGGCCTTTGACTACCCTAGTGCGCTCAAACATGGTTTCTTTCGTCACATGAGAGATTATCCCAATAGCATGCTGTAACCTCTGAACATGAGACGGAGGCATGGGCAGGGGAGGCACAATGATCCGCTCTGTTTGGTAGAGAGGGCTAACACACTTCCTGGACCATCTCACGTTGGGAGCATATGTCTAGCCAATTTGCATGCGGAACTGCTAGCGGCCCCTGGCAGTAGTTGGATACTTCTGTGTGGATACACTTGCGCCATCTTTTCTCCCCTGCAAAGGGGTTCAGTTACATGGCTGCAGTGTAACACTAGTTACCGGACCTTATGTCACTTCACCTGGTCTTGATATTGTATTTCCTTCCTCTCTCTCTCTCTACTTGTCCTTCACCTTGGAGAATGTAGTGGGGTAATATTTGATATATGTATATATTGTACATACCTCTCATGCAATTAATCTATTAAAAAGTATATCTGACTCCATAATGATTATTTAGCAATGTGCAAGGTATTATGCGTTTAGCTGTCTAAGATCAAGGAATGGTCAAGAGAATGGAATTCTAATTCTAAGTGTATTTAGTTAGTTTGAACAAAGCTTAAGTTACAAAGCATTACAAGGCATTATTCTAGGCATGATCAGAGAGAGAGAGAGAACCTCACCAAAGCAGTTCAGGAACAAAAAAGAGAACGAGACAATGAATCTAAAACCTTTTATAATATCTGACTTGTTTAGATTCAACATCTGAGTTGTTGACCAATAGCATTACTGTAAAGTACACCTCCAATCAGATATCAGACCTACATGATGTAATCACAACAGCACCTCTGCTTCTCAGAAGTGTGACAATTGGGGTTGGTGAGATCAATACAGAGAAAGCTGGATTCCTGAGAAGACGATAATTTATTTTGCATAGAGTGTCAATAAGAAGAGTCACTGCGGGGGCTGCATTACAACAATATCCTTTAGCACTTCCTACAGGAAGTTGAACACCTTCCTCTAGTATCTTTCAGAACACCTTTTTATTTTTGAACCAATCTTTGATTCAGTCTGTGGGAACTTGGTAGTGCACTAGCTTTTAGGGTAGCTGTAAAACGTGACACTAGTTGGCGAGGAGCCGTGTTGCTAATTCGTTATGAGGGTTATTTACCGGTTGAGTTTTTAACCCAGTTCCAGTAGCCAGGGATATTTCCACTATCAGGGCTATAGTTGGCATCTCGTCTCTCAAGAGTGAAGGTGCATTCTACATTTTGGAGTTGATGTGGGCAAGCATAGACTACGTGAATACGACTGGGTTTGTCGTATTGCGAGCTTTGATACATAGGCCTAAAGCCTTTGGATGCTTGTGATCTTGAGAGCTGCTTGCTGGAAGAGAACATTGTGTTGGAAAAGAAAATCCTCACCACTATTTCTTATCGTGTGAAAGGGTACTATCGGGGGGGGGGGGTTCTGCTTGTAGACGGATAACTAAAAGGCAGAGGTTGGATTTACTTGGCTTCTGGTCGAAGCCAGCCAGGAAATCCTTGGGCTGTAGTGCGTAGGCAGACCAAAGGGCTGTCAAGGGGATGCCACTTTTTGGATTGTGAGGGCATCAGTGTATCTTAAATAAGATAGCTTAACTGCAGTGTGTGTGTGTGTGTGTGTGCATGTTTGCGTCTGTATCTTTGGTCTGCCCTGTTATGCCTAAATGAAGACCAAGACAATGTTCCTCCACCCCAGAGCTCTGAGATTGGTAGTCATTAGTCATTACCTAAATCTGTGACACATCATGGTAACTATGCTTCCTGTGCCGGCTACATAATGATGATGTCATTCCCGCGCCATATGCAGATAATAGATACACACTGCATGCAGTTTCCAGTTTGTACGCTTCTTTGTGTTGACCTAGACTAGAGCAGGCCTCAACAGGCTGGATGACAGTGAGATTACTCTACCGTGGTAAAGTGAAATGCAACCGGAGCACAGTACAATGCAGAGCCATTTTTCAGTTGCGTTTGAGTGTGCATGTCAGAATGGTTTCTGTCAGAGTAGGGATTTTACACTCGGCTTACTGTGAGCGAGGTCGAAGTGCAGTTCTATCAGTGAAGCAGAGCCAGGTGTCACCGGATCATAATTGTTGTCATTGCCACAGAACACTTTTGTCACTTGTGACTCTGGCCGTCGATGCTAAATGAGACAAAGTGAAACCGAGAGGGAGGGAGGGTGAAATGTGAAGGGAGAGATGGAGAAACGGCCCTGTAGAAATGTCCTGTCTAACTAAATCTGTCAGTTACCCAAAAGACACTGGGCTGTCTCATAACAGTGAAGGGTTGGCAGTTGGTATGGGGCAGCTCGCTTGGCAATGGATCTCATTAAGATGTGCTGACCTCAGAAGAGTTATTCCTTAATTGGTTTGAGCTAATAAGAAGTATCACTAGAAGATGACTCCTGGGTAGGTTACAGTATCTCTGGGAACTTTGTTGCTAGCGTGCACTGTTTCTTCTTCTTCTTCCTCTTCCTTCTTCTTCAGTTTCGTCTGCCTTGTCTCCACAGTTCTATCTTCCACCGGTTTGTTTGTGAAATGCATGATTTTCCCATCTGCGGTTCTCTGAGACGTACGGCTTCTGTCTCTAGGCGAATAGTAATGGCTTCTCCGATTCCACCACTGTGAGACATTTTAATATTTCATGAATATGTATTTTTACCTGCTTTGTCCCACTTTATATAAAGATTTCATTGTTTCTCACTGTCTCTGTTTTCAAAGCTCCTCAGCTCAGAGCGACAGATTTTAACACAATTTTGGAGGTGGTTGCAATCACCACAGTCTCAGGATGTGCAGGGGACGCCAGATTTCCACCACAATCACTTCAAATCTCAACATCTTAGTTCGTACCTGGAAGAGTGACTAGCGTTTTTCAGAAATTGGGCCAAGACGAATTCCCCAACATCTATTTCGTCATCTCACGTAAATTGGGTTGAAACATGCAGATTTCAATCATGGGAGAGATCAATGAGAACCTGAAGATGCCTGTCAGTCAGACGGCCACAGTTTCTGCTTACCCAGTATACTGGCAACAGGAACGCTTCGAGCTCCAGTTCTTTCAGTTCAGGTTCTCGGGCTCAGGTTCATTTGATGAATACTAGAGGGTACAGCGGCTTTGACTCCTAACTGTCCGCTGTGTACGGTCAAATGAGGGATTCCTCTTCCTCCAGGAAACGTCAGGCAGGTCCTGGTCGTCACAAAAACAAACTCTGTCCAGCCAAGGCATCCACAGCTTCCTGCTATGATGGCCAATTGCACGGATTCATGTGGACTTTCATAATGGCTTTTCCCTTCAGAGCTTGTTTTAGGCTAACTGCTGTGGAGATGGGATGTTAGATTCCACTGCTGTCTCATCTTGAATGAGCTTAAAGGATCTGAGAAGCAGAATCTTCCTAGCTTCTAGCCGCCAATCCAGTTTAGGCTAACGCTCACCGGAGTGGGAGCGTTAATAGCACTCATCATAATTACTTTTGCTCAAAGTTCTTCAGAGATTTAGCAGCCGTTGCCCGTAGCCCCAACAAGTGGAATAGTAGGACTACCCTTATATTTTGACCTTTTGATTAATGGCTCAATGCTCTTATGAAGTTTGAACCACAGGGATGGCAAATTCACTTTTCAGATGCAGCAACTGACATCACACACTGCTTTTAGATGACTTTAGATGAAAAATACTTTGCAGCAGGCTTGTCATAGATTAGAATAGGCCTATGTTGTGACCTGCGCCTGACCTCATAAACTATCCATCCATGATGAATCTGACCTTTTACCGGAATGTCAGAATGCCTCATCCAGTGTTGAGCAGATGGGATGCTTGCTGTGAAAGTTTTAACTGGGGACATTGTTCTGTAGCTATGTTACCTGATGACTAATAGCCTACTGTGCTCAAGACACTAACCGTGTGATAGAACAATACAACTGTGTCATTTTGGCCATGGAAAAAGCCAAATCGGACATCAAGATTACATTATGACCTACTGTTTGAGGCTATAATTAAATACTTAGTTATGTTTCTGTTTGCGTGCCACCATGTCTCACTGTCAACAGAGGCAGCAGGGTAGGGTGAGGCAGAACCTGCTTCTGAGTCAAACTGTGGAGTGACTATTCCCTCTAGAACGTTCTAGACCTGTCTCTCTCTAGAACGTTCTTTCCTCTCTCTTCTCTTACCCTCTCTGTCTCTCTCTCACTCAACCCACTCTCTCTATCCACTCTCTTCATCCACTCTCTCCACTCAAACCTGCATTCCAAGCAGCTCTTTCCCAACAGAAGCATGTTACAGTGCTATTTTTACCAGCTAGCAGGGAGGGATATGGCACAAGCTGTGGACAGGCTGAACAGGATTCGGGACCACAACTGAACTGAGCAGTGGTGCCGAAGGGTTGATCATGTTTAGAAAATTTGTATTTATTGGAAAGGATTGGGTTATGTAAGAGAGATTGCTGTTGTTTGCTGGTTTCTAAGAAGGGTAGGATCTTCAGTTCAGTTCTCTTTTTTTTGCTCCCTTGCTCTTTCTGGGTAGGCCTTGAGTTGTTTTGTCCGCTTTGCTGTTCAGTCTCCAAGTTCTTATTTTCACAGAATAAAGATGGCTACTTTCTCTGCTCTTTGTCTGCTTCCTGCAAACACTTACCCCCACCAGACAGTGAGTGCACAGAGACATTGTTTGTGAATATCAAGCCCAGACTCTCTCCTCACTACTGAATGAGAGCCTTGGGGTGAACCAGACTGTTGCGTGTTCTCGCTCTCTCTCTCTTCACTGGGGAAATAAGATGTGTTCTACATCCAATCAGACTAAAAGTATGTGCTCTAGTGGTAGACATGAAAGTTGTCGCTGCTTAAAGGTCCTTCTAAAGCTCTCAGTTTGCAGACCATGATCTGGAGCCAGAGACTTCACTGGAAATCCAATTTGAGGAAAGTGGAGTCTGAAGGGGCTGTTTAGGGCAATTATAATGACAAGGTGAAGTGGGGGGTGTAGCTGAGACGCTGTAGTCAGACATTTTTACATGCACCTGCCTTAGTTGCTCTCATAATCTCTTGTGGACAGACTACGTAAGCATAACTGGTACCGTAGATCTGTCATGATACAACGGGATGCGTGAGGTAACGAGCAGCATTACTTCCGGTGCTTTGGACAAATCACGATTTCGTAGGTGAATTTCGAAAGGGGAGGGGAGATTTAGCCAATAGACTTGCCCGTTACTTACGAAGAGAGAGGGTAGAGCTCTTACTTCCTTCCGGTTCCGATCCTCGTTCTATCTCTTCGTTTAACACTTATGGACCCAGTCACGACACAGGAAGTACAGGTTCCTAGGCCGCTTCCCTTAATTGTATGGGTTTTAGTTAGCACGTAGGCCAATGTTAATATGATATTAATATGCACGTCCTGGTGTCTTTGGTGCTCCAATAGCCAGTGAGAGTCTCCAGAGAGAGGCCTAGGGAGCCTGTACTTCCTGTATCGTGACTATACTATGGGAGAGAGAGGGACATTTCTTGGCCCCTGAGACTCCCTGAGGCACAGACTCCAGCTGTTGTGTTAACCTTTGAACCCTCTTCCTTCCTGTTTAGGTCATGGAGCTCGTCCCTCTTCCCTCCCCTTCCCTCCAGACAGCTGATGTGATAGGCCTGTTCAGTCATGCTATCATGCATATTTCATCTCCATGTTTGATGAGCGTTAGCCGATGTCATCTGTTCTTGTCTGTTGGAAAGAGCCGTTCTGGCTTCGCTATCTCATCATCGCTCTCTGCTAGACCTGTTGAGGAAGATGGAGATCACACGAGAGATCCAATCTAAATATGGACTATGTGTTGATTGAATGTGGTCTCATTTGAAACCCCCAGCTCTCCAGCCTGCTTGGCAGAGACCGATAACAGAGATTAGCATAAAGACTGGTTTTTATTCCCTCTAATGCAGCGGGCAGCTAGCTAGTCCACGTGTTGGGATCACTCTGAGGTGTGGGTATCATCAGGTCCCTCTGAGCAAATCAAGTGGAACGCAATTACTGTGTGTGCGTCCTCGCTCTTTTAAAAACATTCTCTTTCACTTCTTCCCTCGCTCTCTCTCTTTTTTTCTCTCTCACACTCTCTCCCTCTCTCCTCGCCTTTCTCTCTCCTCTCGTTCCGTCTCTCTCTCACCCATCCATCATTCATCCATGCTGTTGTACTTCTAACGGAATTACCAAGGATTCATGTCTAACTGAATTACCAAGTATTCATTGTTTCATGTCTGGAGTTAGGGAACCTGTCACCTTGACTGTGTAACTCACAGCCCTTAAAGGCCCAGGTTGTGGTGGTCTGTGGTTGTGGTTGTCTTATTGCTCTAGCAGGGCTTGACAATCAGTCAGCAGTTAAAAGGTGATCCCACCCATGATATGCTTTATCTGATCTAGGGCCAATGTCTAGAGAAAGATGTGCATAGCAGGTATATTTGGCTGCTCCAAAATATCCAAGCGGGCAGGCCAAAAGTATGGCCAAAGATGACATCATTCCTTGCTTACACAGGAGGGTGCGGGTGCATGTGAGTCAGTCCACCATTAGTATGACATTGAGCTTACGTCGTCGATTTAATAACTCAGGATAATAGTCCATCTCCCCTCCTGTGACGGTGCTATGTTGTCAGAGTAAGATAATTAGACCTAGATTCTAAGTTGCCAGTCACATACACACTCGTCCCTCACCCACCCTGGCACTGCGGGCCAAGGCCAGATCAACAGATGTAGCTGGACCAGCTCCCCTCTCCTCTCTCTGTGCCGTGACTCTTCCTACACTCTGGTTGACCCTCTAATGCAGATATAGAAAACAGGCTGTCACTGTGTGGGTACCGGGAGGTTCTATACTGACTACTGAAGGAGCCTAAATCACTAGCGCTATGCTAATAACATACGACGCAAATATTATCCTCGTTGAATAACAATCAATGTCAGTGTGATCTTTTCAATAAAAACTCCTTATTTCGCTTAAGATTGGCCACTACAAAACTCATGAATGTATTAAGCTTAAAATTTCAAAATAGAAAGATACAAAAATCAGAGTAATTGGAATGGATTATCTTGAGTTAAACTTACTTTTATAGGCTTAGCAACTGTTTTACTGTTGAGAATTCCCCTGGCCCTGTCAGCCAATAGGCAAATTTAATTATCACTGTTGACATTCCTCTCTGTAATAAGTAGCAACGTGTGTTCACATTTAGTTGTGTCCCCTCCGGCTTGTAAATCACTTTATTCTGCTCGCTTTGTCAGGCTGCCTCTTCTGCCTTCAATTATCTGGACTCTCTCTCCCTATTCTATCTCAGTTTTTGGAACATTGCACATCAACCTGGACCCATTGATACAGTAATGAGTACATTGATGTTGTGATTTTGTGTAGGGTTATGATGTTGTTGATGTTGTGTTGATGTTGTGTGATATTGAGCAGTGAGATATTAGCTTGAGGGGATAAACCTCATTGTAAATTCTTGCAGAATTCATTCAGTTATTTATCAGACACTCTTATCCAGAGCGACTTACAGTTAGTTAGTGCATACATGTTCACTTTTTTTCATAATATTTTTTCTTGCTAAGAACACAGGGTAAGATTACCTCTTCACCTCCCCATAACCTCCCTATGTTGCTCTTTGGCAACAGTGTGACACTAGTCATATTAGGAACACCGAGCAAACAGACAGACAGAAACCTAGTGTATCTTATTTGTCTTGGATTAAAACGTTATCTCACACAGCCTACTTTTTGTCAAGAATAAGGCTATTCCAATTTGCAGGCAGTAAATGGCTTGTATTCACTTGGGCGACACAACCTATTCCAGAACAGACATTGTGTGTGGGAGAGTGTTAGAAAGAGGCAGAGAGAGAGAGACGGAGAGGAAAATGACAAAAATGTTGTCCTCAAAAGAAATCCAAAATGGCTCTCACTCTCTGGGACAGAATCTACAGTAATTGAAAAGGAAGGAGGAGGAGCCAGAGTTCTATCCTTTAATGAGACTGTGGGATGAACCTGGTAGTTCAGAAAATCCTCTCTCTTTCTCCTAAGTTAAGTAACGAGATGAGTGATGCTGACATGTTATTTTCTATGGGTGTAGAAAGACACCGTGTGTGTGTCTTGGTCTATCTGTTTCTGAATAGGAGTTGTATTGCAAGATTAAACCGATTCTTACTCCAATTAGCCTAGCAATCAGCAATCGCTCAAATGGAACTAATAGCTTAATAGCATTCTAATGCGATTCAGATCTGTAGCAGAATCACACGATAAGGAGGAAACGGATACAATTGGCCTAGCCTCTGGGAACAGTTAGAATTGGCCTAGCTTCTGGGAACAGTTAGAATTGGCCTAGCTTCTGCCACTTGGGTGTTCTGTCATGTTTTGGGGGAACAGCTGCATTTTAAAAGATGTTGTGTGAATCTCTGGATCTGCTACCAGTGCACACACATGCTTGCTGTATATAATCTCACGGAGATGCTTATTTTCTTGCACAACAGCCCATCTCTTCTCTTTTTGCTCGGGGCTAGGCTAGGGCCTTACTGTGATGGGCCTGAACAGAATACTGCTGTATCCGTGCCAGTCTCTCTCAGGCTAATTATTGCCTGCCTGCCGACGGACCTGGTTCCCCCGGTCCTTGCTTGTAAATGGATGCATGTTCACAACAAGTGAATGTTCTATGGAGTGTTTTCGTTGTGTCCCAGGCTGCCCGCGGCCTTGTTTCTCCCTGATAGTCCCAATCTGCAGTCTCGTAGGCCATCTCAACTGTCTGTCTGTAGGTACAGTAATGACCTGGCCGGGGTCTGTTCTACTCCTTATGGTGTCAGTGTGGATTAAACATGCAGATGCTTTGAGTCCTGGGCAATGTTTTGACGACTAGCTTATCTGTGTACATACAAGGATAGGAAGTAGGGGCTAAAGGCTGCGTACAAGTTCTCCTTTTTCCTGAGGAGGGGGCCATCCACGGTCTGTGGCTTAGAATTGGAACTAGGTCCGTGTCCCAGATGAGTGAATTGCTCAACTGTACAGTAGAGAATGAATGAATGAGAGCCTGTCTAGTCGAGGCCATCTGGAAGAGGAGGAGGAAGGCCCAGTTGTTTTGACAGGTGCTTAGCTAGCTGCTACTGTAGCAGGTAATTTTTGTGAGCGCTAACTGAAACCAGACGTCGGCCTGGAGGTAGAGAGAGAGAGGTAGAGAGAGAGAGGTAGAGAGAGAGAGGTAGAGAGAGAGAGAGGTAGAGAGAGAGAGAGAGATGAATTAAGGAGACATTTCCTTTGCTCTTTTAGACAACGTGTGTGTTCATGCTACCATATGTGTTTCCTATTTTGTATGGAAGGAGCCCCTATTGCTCTTCCCTATATTGCAGGAGCCTGATTTAATGTAGTGGAATACTGCAGTCATCTGTATAACAGAGAGTAGTAATGGTTGGACCTTTATCATGGTGAAGGGTAGCGGCAGCGCTACCATCCATGAATCTCTGTACTGTCCCTGTTAAACTGAGGAGAAAACGACTTAAGGAGCCTTGGAGAAAGTCGATAAGCGCTGAGGTGAGTAAAAAGTAGGCTTTTAAGAAAAGTTTTGAAGGATTTTGTTTCAATTCGTTTTTTCTCTCAAGTACAATGTATTCATTCTAACTGGTTAGTTCACTTTTCATGGCCACATATTAGATCTCACCTTCACTAGCTGCTTCTAATACCAATGCTGGCCTTAGGCTAGGCAACTCCGACCACGAGCCAGATGAAGTCAGGAGGTGTGTTCCAGAAACAGAGTTCTGCATTCAGCATAGAATATTCACAATGCCCGGAGAAAAGTTTCAAGAACCACGTTGATATGATCAATCATTTATGCAGCTTCCAAAACGGACCTGTTTTGATCATAAACATGTATCTGCAGCAGCAGCTTTGACAGAGTTATTTTAATGGAGTTGGGTTGGTACTGGGGTCAAAGTCAACCACTGAGTGTTGAGAGAGAGCTCTCCCACTGAGGATTAACAACATTGTGACTGCAAGGCTCTGTTTAGAATAATTTCCAACTTTTATAGCGCTATTCATATATATTTGTTTTATCACAGTACTTTAAAGCAACAACAAAAAAGACAAGCAACTTAGAAAAACAACAACAACATCATTCATGAGATGGAAGGTCATGATTCATGGCTTTAGCGGTCATCGGAGGGAAGTGGTCATAAAGAGGAGAGCAAGCAAAGCTGGTCTGTGTCATCAAGGTGTCTCTCTGCCCCTCACGTCTGTGTGGCTTCTCCATAGTAGGATTTGGATGAAGTTTGAGCTCAGTCACTGCATTATGAGTACTGTGTTTATGAGTACTGTGCTTATGAGTACTGTGCTTATGAGTACTGTGCTTATGAGTTCTGCCTGCTCCCATGTCGGAGAGGAGAGTTAGACTGAGGAAGGACAGTTACAGGGAGTGTGATGTTCTACAGAGCCTATAATGGTCTGTGCGTCACAAGCTGCGGACAGCTCCTCCAGATCAAAGACTAACACTCAGGGGCATTCAGGGAGGATGGTGAGGAGGAGAGGAAAGAGAGAGGGGGGGGGGGGCAAGCACCCACTGACTGTAGCTGTTTTGACATCTTTTCTTCTTTGTATTGGATCCCTGGCAGTAAAACATGGATGATTTCTCTGTTCACACGTTTGTTCTATTCTTTTTGTTTTTTCTCGGCTTGAAAAAAAACCGTTTAAACTTCCAAAGGTTTACTAGGGTGTTTTTATTTATTTATTGACTAGCCTACGTGGTTCTGACAGCCACTGGGACTCTCCTGTCTCTCCTCAACACTATGACCCCCTGACCTCTAATCTTCCCACAGCTGCCTCAGAGATCTCTTTGGGATTAAATGGCTGTTTTCTCAGAGCCACCGAGGTTTTCACATGTCCTCAAATGCCTCGGGTGAAATCTGAAATGTGGGACTCGTCAACATCATTGGTGTCTGATAGGCTTCTATGTACTCAATCGCTTACATAAATGAACAATGTGTAGGCTAATAGTGAAATGAACTGATGCTAACCATTAGGGCTGCACAATTAATTATTGCAGATGTGTGTGTGTGCCGTGTGTGTCCCTGTGCGTGTGTGACAGGATTGAGCTGGGCTTGCATCATCCATCCACACAGAGAGAGAATGGGGGTGAGGCGCTACAGGAGAAACATCATGTGTAGCCTGTGATGAGGGTGCGTTGACAGTATGACAGGTGGAGATCAAGGTAGTTTGGAATCACAGTCTGTCCTCTTCCACACAGCCAGGCATCCATACAGCTAACAAGGCTTCCAGCAAACAGTGACAAGCCTCTCCCATCTCCCGAAAAATGTTTCTACCTCACAAAGTTATTTCAGCTTGACCCACTTAACTATAGCCTGGTTCCAGCTCTGTTGTTGCGTTTGGCTTTACAATGACCATACGTGAGTTGGCAAGACTGCAAAAACAGATCTGGGACCATTAGGCTACCTTCAAACATGGTAAGTTGGGCTGCACTATATGGTCAAACAATCTAATTGCGATTTCTTTAATCATATATTGCGATTCTTTTTCAAAATTGGATGAACTGTTGTAATCATAGAAATAAAATTAGTATTCTGATTCTATGGCTGGTGTTGGTTTGGCATGAAAACTAATGTCAAAGACAGGTACAGTAGAAGTTGTTGTGACAGGGTAGGACCCAAAGTGTTTGGTCAGAGTTTCCCAGGGGACACTCATTATATTTTATTTATATAATTTATTTATGTTACATTCATGTTACTTACATTCATGGCAAAAAAAAAATGTATTGCAGCCTCGTGCGACATGGATAATGCACTGTTGCAATTGGTTTGATCCCGGGCTGTATCACAATAAAACATAAATGATCCATTCCTATCTGCAGACATTCTGCCAATTCACTGTTGAGTTACAGTTCATGTAAGGAAATCAGTCAACTGAAATTCGTTAGGCCCTAATCTATGGATTTCACATGACTGGGAGTATAGATATGCATCTGTTGGTCACAGATACCTTAAAAAAAAAGGTTGGGGCATGGATCAGAAAACCAGTCAGTATCTGGTGTGACCACCATTTGCCTCATGCAGCGCAACACATCTTCGAATAGAGATGTTGATTGTGGCCTGTAGAATGTTGTTCCACTCCTCTTCAATGGCTGTGCAAAGATTTAGCTTTGACGCCGAACTGCAGTCAAGGCCCTGGTGAGGACAACGAGCACGCTGATGCGCTGCCCTGAGACGGTTTTTGACAGTGTGCAGAAATTATTTAGTTGTGCAAACCTACAATTTCATCAGCTGTCTGGGTGTCTTGTCTTGTCTTGTGGCCTGTAGAATGTTGTTCCACTCCTCTTCAATGGCTGTGCAAAGATTTAGCTATGACGCCGAACTACAGTCAAGGCCCTGGTGAGGACAACGAGCACGCTGATGCGCTGCCCTGAGACGGTTTTTGACAGTGTGCAGAAATTATTTTAGTTGTGCAAACCTACAATTTCATCAGCTGTCTGGGTGTCTGGTCTCAGACCATCCCGTAGGTGAAGAAGTCTGATGTGGAGGTCCTGGCCTGGCTTGGTTACACCTGTGAGGCCAGTTGGACGTACTGCCAAATTCTCTAAAACAACGTTTTGATACAGAAATTAGCATTAAATAATTTGGTAACAGCTCGGGTGGACATTCCTGCAGTCAGCATGCCAATTGCATGCTCCCTCAACACTTCAGACATCTGTGGCATTGTGTTGTGTGACAAAACTGCACATTTTAGACTGGCTTTTTATTGTCCCCAGCTCAAAGTGCACTTGTGTAATAAATTTAAAGAAAATCATGGGAATGCTGTCACTGAGTGGGAGACAGAGATGTAGAGAATCCTTCTCCCCCTGCTACCTTAGAGTTATATATAAGACAGAGTCCAAGGTCAACTGATTTTGGTTTGGCAGAGGTTTTAACAGCACTGTACAATGATGCAGACATTCTGTTCCTCAAACGAGCTGGAACTCTGACTGTTTCTATTGAGGTTGAGGGACATGGCATCGGCTGGGTTGTAAAATCAACACCGGGAACAGTGAGATTGATCACAGAGGAGCTGGCGGCTGGCGTGCAAACAAATGTCCCCAGCTTTAGAATTGATTTGCCTCTTGGCAGCAATGCTTTCACTCATACTAAAGGATCTTTGTCATTAAGGAAGCAGGCAAGTGAGGCAGCAAATCCGAGGACACTCCTCCAGACTTACACTGAGATCAAACTGTGTGTATCTGTGTCAAGTAAAGCAAAGCTATTAAATCACTTAGTATCCTTCTGTTTCTGTCAAGATACTAGATGTAGATCCCTGGGGCCAATCTTCCTGCCATCCAGGACCTACAGTGCCTTCGGAAAGTATTCAGACCCCTAGACTTTTTCCACATTTTGTTAGGTTACAGCCTTATTCTAAAATGGATTAAATAGTTTTTTTCGATCATGTTCAAGTCCGGTGAACCTTCGCCCCAGTCTAAGGTCCCGTTAATCTTTACCTCGATCCTGACTAGTCTCCCAGTCCCTGCCGCTTAAAAATATCCCCACAGCATGATTCTGCCACCACCATGCTTCACCGTAGGGATAGTGCCAGATTTCCTCCAGACGTGTGGCGCTTGACATTCAGGCCAAAGAGTCCGATCTTGGTTTAATCTGACCAGAGAATTGCCTTTGGGCAAACTCCAAATGTGCTGTCATATGCCTTTTACTGAGAAGTGGCTTCCACCTGAATGGTGGAATGCTGCAGAGCTGGTTGTCCTTCTGGAAGCTCTGGCCGAGTGATTATCAAGTTCTTGGTCCGTGGTACCTTATGTATATATATATATATATATATACAGCGGGTGAAATAAGTATTGAACACGTCACCATTTTTCTTAGTAAATATATTTCCAAAGGTGCTATTGACATGAAAGTTTCACCAGATGTTGGTTACAACCCAAGTAATCCATACATACAAAGAAACCAAAACAAATAAGTTCAGAAATTAAGTTATGTGTAATAATGTGAAATGACACAGGGAAAAAGTATTGAACACATGAAGAAAGGGAGGTTGAAAAAGGCATGGAAAGCCAAGACAACAGCTTAAAACTATCAGTAATTAAAAAGCAATCCAGCCCCCTGTCAGTGCAAATTAATATCAGCTGGTTCAGTACCAACTGTTGGCCTACAAAAAGGTCTCATTGCCAAGGTGTCACACAAGACACATCTCATGATGGGTAAAAGCAAAGAGCTGTCTCAAGACATTCGCAACCTAATTGTTGCAAAACATAATGATGGCATTGGTTATAGGCGCATTTCTAAGCTTCTGAATGTTCCAGTGAGCACTGTTGGGGCCATAATACGGAAGTGGAAAGACAATAATTTCACCATAAATTTGCCTCAACCAGGTGCTCCTCGTAAATTTGCCCATTCATCCTTCCTTCAATTATGTGAAGTTTGCCAGTACCATTTGCTGAAAAGCAGCCCCACACCATGATGTTCCCACCTCCAAACTCTACTGTTGGTATGGTGTTTTTAGGGTGATGTGCAGTGCCATTTCTCCTCCAAACATTATTATGACATCCAAACAGTTCAATTTTGCTCTCATCTGACCACACTATATTCTTCCAGTATTTCACTGGCTTTTCCAAATGTTGTGCAGCAAACTTTAAACGAGCTTCAACATGCTTTTTTTTCAGCAATGGAGTCTTGGTGGTAAGCGTGCATACAGGCCATGGCGGTGGAGTGCATTACTTAATGTTTTCTTTGAGACAACAGTACCTGCTAATTGCAGGTCTTTTTGAAGCTCTCCACAAGTGGTCCTTGGCTCTTGGACAACTCTTCTGATTATTCTTTTCACTCCTCTGTCAGAAATCTTGCGAGGAGCACCTGGTCGAGGCAAATTTATGGTGAAATGATTGTCTTTCCACTTCCGTATTATGGCCCCAACAGTGCTCACTGGAACATTCAGAAGCTTAGAAATGCGCCTATAACCAATGCCATCATTATGTTTTGCAACAATTAGGTTGCGAATGTCTTGAGACAGCTCTTTGCTTTTACCCATCATGAGATGTGTCTTGTGTGACACCTTGGCAATGAGACCTTTTTGTAGGACATCAGTTGGGACTGAACCAGCTGATATTAATTTGCACTGACAGGGGGCTGGATTACTTTTTAATTACTGATAGTTTTCAGCTGTTGTCTTGGCTTTCCATGCCTTTTTCAACCTCCCTTTCTTCATGTGTTCAATACTTTTTCCCTGTGTCATTTCACATTATTACACATAACTTAATTTCTGAACTTATTTGTTTTGGTTTCTTTGTATGTATGGATTACTAGGGTTGTTACCAACATCTGGTGAAACTTTCATGGCAATAGCACCTTTGGAAATATATTTACTGAGAAAAATGGTGACGTGTTCAATACTTATTTCACCCGCTGTATATATACAGGTGTGTGCCTTTCCAAAACATGTCCAATCAATTGAATTTACCACAGGTACTCCAATCAAGTATGATCAATAGAAACAGGATGCACCTGAGCTTAATTTCTAGTTTCATAGCAAAGGGTCTGAATACTTTTTGTAAATAATGTATTTCTGTTTTTTATTTTTAATAAATTTGCAAAAACTTCTAAAAACCTGTTTTTCGTTTTGTTATTATGGGGTATTGTGTGTAGATTGCTGAGGAATTGTATTTAATCAATTTTAGAATAAAGCTGTAATGTAACAAAATTGTGAAGAAGTCAAGAGTCTTGAATACTTTCCGAAGGCACTGTATATACTAGGCGGTGTCAGAGGAAGGCCCAAAAAACACTCTAGTCACCCAACTCATGGACTGTTCTCTCTGCTACCGCACGGCAATCGGTACCGGAGCCAAAAGGCTTCTTAGCAGCTTCTACCCCCAAACCATAAGACTGCTGAACATTTAATCAAATCGCTTCCTGGACTATTTGCATTTTTTACTTTTGTTTATTTATTAAATATTTTCTTAACTCTAATTTCTTATCTGCATTGTTGGTTAAGGGCTTGTAAGTAAGCATTTCACGGTAAGGTCTACACCTGTTGTATTCGGCAAATTTTCAGTTATGTGCCTCTTCACTATAATGATAGGGGGCTAATGAAAGTGTCTATGCTTGTGTTTTAGACCACAGCTGTGCCAACATGGGAAAGGACTGGCCCAATAGGAGCCAATGTATGTCAGCCAGCCTCTTCTGATCTGTCTTCTGATACTTGTGGATCTGATGTGAAAAGATCTGATGTGATTGGTCAAAAGACCAGTGCCGTGGTATCTGTTTTTCACTGTGCTCTCTTGGCCCAGGGTCAGCCATGTGACTCCTGACTGCTGTGACCCAGCTTCTGGGAAGAAGGGATCCCTCAGAGGAGGGGAGGAGGAGACTATGGCAGCAACACAAGGGGACCTCTGCACACAGGAAGTCAGAGACGTGACCCCAGGTCCAGTGAGCACCATGGGAGCTGTCATAACACAAACAGCCTCTACAGACCAGCGCTAACCAGGCAGGCGCTGACAGATAGACAGGGACACTTAACAGCAACAAAAACAGTTGTCAGTCTGCATACAAGATGTCTTCCCTCTCTTCATCATTTGAACCAGCATAGTGTTGAGATATGTTGGCTCTGTCTGATCAAACAGCCTCGACAAACTCATATTACAAAACACCACAATGTAGCCCCTAAAGGAATATCATGAATAAAAAAATAACAATTAGAATCAGACGATCTGTTAATTAGCGGTCTTTGGTCTTTCCCTTATTCAAGAACAGGCTTTAGAAATTCAAAGAGAATCGGCGAGAACCAAGAACAACAGGTAACACCTTCATATTACAGCTGGTATTGAGATCCATATCTCTAATAGACTATAACTGAGAAAGGCAGATGGGAGACATTGGGAAATGCTCCGCGACATTTATGGTTTTATAAAAGCAAAACCGAACATCACTTCAATTAAGAAATTGCTTGCGCGGGGAGGAGAGGGAGGGAGAGAAAAAAAAGAGTGAAAGAGAAGCTGTAGTAAAAACGTTGTGACCTTAGAAAAAGCCATTCAACATGGTACCGTAGGCTAAGTGGTGGAACAGAATACTGTTGAATCATCACATTACTTACTCCTCATTCTTTAAAACAGGCTGGTCTCCGGGTCTCAACTGCATTGGGAAATGTAGTGATTTTAGCAGGTCAAAACTGCTCTGAGTCTGAACCCAACCGCTCATCTGTCTCTCTTAGGGCAGTTTGGGAGGAGTGCTCATCAGTGAGCATAGGGACTGTTCCCAGTTCAGTCACTGTAAGCCAGCACTGAAATAGCCTAGGCCTACACTTACATTTGTAACAAAAACATTTAAATCTGTAGTATGACATCAATCTATAAGAGCCTATAGACTTTCAACCATGTGAGAACAAGAGAGAATGTATTTTACTGTCCAATAAGACCTGGTCTAATGCTTCACTGAGTCTCTCAGTGCTGGAGTAGTTTCTGGCTCAGAGAGCAGCAGACCCATCTGCACACAGTAATGAACCTCTCAACAACTCCACTGGTGCCTGGTTGTGTCTGTGTGTGTCCAAGACTAGCCTTCCCTACGTTAGCAGGTATGTCCCTAGAGTACGGTGCTTTGGGATGTGAGGGAGCGTTTTTAGTGGACTAGCCTACATCAACTCAAATCAAATTGTGTTGGTCACATACACGTGCTTAGCAGATGTTATTGCTGGTGTAGCGACATGCTTGTAATGAACATTGGTGCTGATGTAGGTCTGACTCTGGCCTTTCCCAGAGTAGTTATTTTGTCTGTTGACAAAAGCCTTATTAATGTGCTGAACATCAGTCTGCACACCCGTACCCCTCATACCCACACTTAAGCCGGCAGCTTGCATCAGTAGCACACCTGAGTGCACCTGTCCGTCTGCTCCTCTGTGAACTAGAGCATGGCTAAACCCGGCTCTCTGCATCTCTCCTAGACTGGGAAGACACAAGCTAGTGCACACCATTCTACTGCTGTGGCCTGCAAAGCAAGAATACGCAGACTTAGGCCGAATCAACAAACCTTTATCAAGACAGTTCTGGATATGGTCCAAGTCCTGTTTTGTGTAAATCATACAGTTTACTTGTAGGCTAACGCCTGATTCCACCTACGTAGGCCTTCATCTTTATTTTTCAAATTGGAGTGATTTATGCCAGATGCGTTGATTTGTGACCTACACACGTTCTGCTAGCTAAACCATCTGCATCTTCATATTAGAGATACACAATTGTGGACTCGTCTGGACAGCAGAGCAGAAATGAATTAATCAAATCCCAGCCTGACAGATCCAAGGACATTTATTATTATGACAATGATGACGACGATGGGGATTACTCTGTCTGTCTGGGCATTAACACACTCAGCCTTACTAAATGTAATTTCCCTCACGCTCAATGGACATTTATGGATGGAGGATATTTTTCTCCGTTTCTCTGTTACTCTTCCTCTTTCTATAATTCCCCCCCCTCTCTTCTATGAACATATTTAAGATGATCCCTCTCTCCGCCCCCAGCACAGTGTTTTTGCCTGCTGTTTACCATGCTCTGAGCATTATGTTGCTGTAATAAAAATGGAAGCCGCCTTTCGGGCTGACGGCGTGTTCGGCGCTGCATATCTCATCCTTCCTATTAAGTCTGTTCTGGTGATCTGTGTAGACTCGAGCTTTAGGCTCTGTGTTTGAACAGGTGTTCAGACGGGCACAGCAACAGACTCCAGTCCTCCAGGACCACAATCCTGTTTAGTTTTTTTTTGCTGCCAGGCAAAGTGTAAAGGTAGCACTCATTCAAAGGCAATAAGGAAAGGTAGCAGACTCTGTGGCCCTCAAGGACAGGAGTTGTTAATCTCTATGTTGAGAGAGGCCCACAGAAGCTTAGCTGGCAGGGGTTGATGGGTGGCTCAATAGCAGATGTTTCAAATAGGTTAAAACTGAGTGTCTGTATCCCTGTATGTGGAGTAGTGGTGTGCTTGAAGCCTCCAGAATATATATTTTTTTAGACTGAACTTCAACTCTGGTGTCCCATCAGACATGGTCGCTGTAGGATACCTAGTAGAGATCAAAGTAGAGATGACAGAGTAGTTAATGTAATGAGGTTGAAATTGAGGTCACACACACACACACACACACACACCAGGGTTTCTGTTAGGGAAATGCGGTACCGGACATTTGACTTGCAGCATTTTAATTTACCGGACATTTGAGAAATTTACCGGACCCATATGCATTGGGTGCGTAATGACAGAAATCACGTTTAGATTATTGTAATTCATATTAACAGAACATGCAATATGTATATATTCTAGATTCTTAGGACAAGAACAATCACTGAGTTTAACTTTTTATTGACTTAGGAGTTCCCCAGGGCTCAGTTTGAGGTCCGATCCTTTTTACACTGTTTATAAATGATATAGGGAAGACTGTTGACTCTGCAAATCTCCATCTCTATGTTGATGACACAATTATTTATTCTAGCGAATATAATATTGAGAAGGCTTTTCAGGACTTACAGTTGGCTTTTGATGTTATTCAAATGCAGCTTTTCCAATTGAAACTTGTGCTTAATGCAAGGAAAACAAAGTTTATGGTTTTCTCTTCCCTGAAAGTAAACAGATGGAGTCACTTGCGGATTTGAACTAGAAAAGGCCAGCAAATTGATAGGGTCCCCTCCAATAAGTATATATATTTTTTTAAACAGCACATTGATAACTTGACCAAGAAACTGAAGTTGAAATTGGGTTTCTATTTCAGGAACAAATCTTGCTTTTCAATGTTAGTCAGAAAGGATCTTGGTCAAAGAACTTTTTTTAAAAAAATCAGTGCTGGATTATGGTGATATTGTCTATATGCAGGCCTGAGCAAGTACCTTGGAAACTCTGGACACATTGTATTATTGGTGCTTTAAGATTTCTTGCAAATGCTACATCACTCACACATCACTGTGATTTGTATGCTATGGTGCAATGGACCTCTCTCTCCACTAAAGCACTGGTACACTTTTGTGTACAAAGCATTGATAGGACAACACCCTTTGTAGCTCTGTTCTTTACTGACCAGATCAGTCACTCAATACAGTCTTTGTTCAGTCACTGCTGTCCTTGTCTGTTCCTAAGGCAAGAACTGAGATGGGGAAACAATCTTTTTCCCATAATGCCCCTTCATCCCGGAACATGCTTCAAAAGATGTTAAAGTTAGGGGAGTTAGTGTCCTTGCCTTTTTTAAGACTGATCGACAATACTGTTTGTGATAACTGCAGTTGTTTTATATTTTTCAGTTGTATCTGTAACTTGTGACACTATCTTTTGTGTGTATTGTGTATCTTTCTATAATATTTTATGAACACGCTGCTATTTCCCTGTTTTGCCTTCTTGCCAGGTAGACCTCGCAAAATAGGTTTTTAACCTCAATAGCTTTTACCTGGTTAAATAAAGGTTAAAAAAAAATACTAATAATTATGTGCGGCCCTTCTTACCGAATTCTGATGCACACTTTGAAGATGTTAGAATAACTGTCCACCTTTACTTTTCCTCAGCCAACAAGATGAGTAACAGACAGCAAAATCACTAGCCTTCGTCAATCTACTATCCCCCATAGTAGAACAGTTGACCTATTCTACTGGTCAGCTTGTTGCGAAAGAAATGGCCTATTCCAAACAGACTCTGGGACAGTTGTGGGACGATAGATTCCAAATTCATACAACCAGTAGGCCTAGGCAACATATATATTAAAAAAACAAAAAAAACATTCAAAAGCAACGAGTTTAATGCAATAGATCTGATTTTGGCTAGGCTACTTTAAAGCAAGGTAAGGCATGCCTCATAATATGTAGTAAAACGTTCAGGTTTCGAACAATTAAGTATGTATAAAAAATGCATAATGCCTTCAGCTCATTGCAAAGTGGTGTGTGACGCCCTGATGAAGCCTGCCTTCCGTTGCCTGTGCATTTCCTGTTTGAGATGCTGTAGCAGTAGTTCTCACGCTGTCTGATAGATTTTCCGCTTCTGTATCAGAATGCTGTATGAATGTAATACATTAGGTACATACCGAATATACTGTATGCACGCACCAATTTAATACCACTAAATGATGCAAATTAACCTATAGACCGATAAGCATGACCAGTCAAATGTATTTACATGGACTGGTGTTTCCGTCAGTGACTAGGCTAAAATATTTTCACAATGAGATTTTTCATTATTTTCACGGACAATTTTTTTTATCGTCCAAAAGCCAGCTATTACCGGCTAACAGAAACCCTGAAATACACACACACACACAAAATGGGTCTATTAGTTCCACACTGCTCACACGCCCTCCCCTTGGCATGGCATGACACAGCAGGACCACTGTCAGGGCTGGTTAGGCCTAGGTGAGCTGAGACACGCCACCCAGACAGCAGGTGGTCGAAGGGGGGAGGGGGTGGAGCAGAGAGCACAGCTGGCAGTGGGAACCATGCTGAGCCTCTGTACCTTACTGGGCCTCTGTCGCTCCATCCACATACTCTCCCTCTTGCGTGCTCTGCCTGCTTCTATAACCTCTAATCTAGTCTGTACTGGAAGCTCTGCACTGCCTGCTCCTATAGTCTCTAACCCAGTCAGTACTGGAAGCTCTGCACTGCCTGATCCTATAGTCTCTAACCCAGTCGGTACTGGAAGCTCTGCGCTGCCTGATCCTATAGTCTCTTACCCAGTCGGTACTGGAAGCTCTGCACTGCCTGATCCTATAGTCTCTAACCCAGTCGGTACTGGAAGCTCTGCACTGCCTGATCCTATAGTCTCTAACCCAATCAGTACTGGAAGCTCTGCGCTGCCTGCTCCTATAGTCTCTAACCCAGTCGGTACTGGAAGCTCTGCGCTGCCTGCTCCTATAGTCTCTAACCCAGTCGGTACTGGAAGCTCTGCACTGCAGCCCTGTCTGGGTCCACAGGTTTCCCGTTTATAAGGTCATTGTCTTCACAGCACTCTGCTGCTCATACTGAGTCATACAGTGGCACGATGACGAACCTCTCCTCCGGTCTCTCTCCTGGTCACCACGTTGATCATCGTTGGTCGCCCTGTCCTTTCTCTAAGGAAAGACCTCACTCTTTCTTTCTCCCTCCCTCTGTCTTTCAGCCCCCTCTCCCTTTGTATTACTCGCCCTCATCCTTCTCTCTCACCTCCCCCCCATCTCTCTCTTACTCTCCCCCTCTCCTCCCCTTCTCTCCTGGTTCTCAAACGAATTAAAAGGATTTTCAGATTGGATTACAGAGGTGGCTGAGACGGAAATGAAGGGGTTGGCTGAGTTGGGTGTGGTTAAACCCGTTAGGAATCTCTCTCTACCCGCTACAGGCAGCTCTGAACATGCTGCACATATATGCAATTACGCTGAAAACTGGTCCACGTCCTCCCCAGCCTCCTGGACCTATCCCCTCTAGGGTAATCCCTGCTCTCATGACCTCCATAAGCACTCTCTGCTATTGGTTAATACATGCTTTGTGCCGTAATGATCTTTTAAAGACTTGAAAGTTATTGTTATGTAATACCTGCTCTCAGTAAAGTATTATATTTGTGAAAATGCACAATACACAAGATGCACTATAAAAAATATTTTTTTTAGATTTTTGTAGACCACTGTGTAGGTGTTCTCTTCTTCTGAGATGCCAGAGCAGGTCATGATTTTCCAAAGCCTCGGACAGCTTCCATCTTCTGAGAATAAAAAACACAATATAGTTATTTCTCCATGTTGTGAGATTCATATACTCTACCATAACTGTGTTGACACAATGATTAAGGTGTGAGAAATGTTCTATTTACAATGACAACATTCAGTTACCTTTTTAAAAAAAAATATATATATTGGATCTCTTAAAGAACTTCCCACGGCACTCTGCTGGCATTCCACTGCACACCGAGCTGAACAAGGTGTGAACAGACAGAGCAGAGCAGTGGTGGAATAAGACGACAACCTAGCTGAGTTTGTAACTCTTAGGTCAATACATGGATTGCCATTGCGAAGGATCTTTTTTTTTTTTTACAATTTTGAAAAGATTTTGAGTGGAGAAACAACCGTTATGGAGGTTACACCCTCCGTTATGGAGGTTACACCCTCCGTTATGGAGATAACACCCTCCGTTATGGAGGTTACAGAGTCTTAAATGGACATTCGAGTCTTAAAGATTTCTTGGATCAAAATCTATCATAACGCCTTTGTCATTTTTAAGTTTATAATGTCAACAGAAGGCATAGTACCTCAGGATTGTTTAATTACAGGTAGTCTGGATAGAATACAACGCCAGGCGCCACAACTTAATACGTTATGTTTTTATCTTTCTAAATATACTTTGTATCCAACATTTACTCAAATGTTTCCTTTATTTTGGCAGTTCCCTGTACATGTGCCTATACAGTGCTTTTCACAGATTGTTGATAAACACTCAGCACTGTCATGTATGAGAAATACATTTCAGCATATATTTGGCAAGATATGAAAAATGCATTTTCAAGATATAAAAAAGATATCAACAATTACTTAAAGAATACTTCTCAGAACCTGCACACTAAATCTGGTGAATGCACATGCTTCTGTGCATTCACCAGCTTCTGAAGCTAAGATATCATATCAATAGTGATGGGGATCAATCGATGCAGTTACATATCGAGAAGTATTCACTGCGGGACAGCTGGGAGTGGAAAAACAAGCTCTGTGAGCCCTTTCTAAAAGCCATGAAATATGAATGTCTGAAAAGCCTTTTTTCAGACTTGGCCTCCAACTCTGTAATGGTCGAAATTCGTGCAATTTCCCAGTTAAACTGGTCAAATAAATGATGAACTCCAACAACAATAGATCTTAAAGATAATTAGGAGCGTGGTTTCATTTTGAAATGCCTAACTTTATTTGTAAATGCTTAGGTTGACCTTCCCACGGATTTACCACAATATACCCAATGCTTGGGATAAAACCGAAAAGGTTTTTAAAGAAAATGAGCTCATGGTACTATCAGACAGAAGTGTAGTAGACTAACTAAAACTGTATAATCAATAAAGATGGTTTAATATGTTGGCAGGCAAAGGAGATATGCTGAGGAAAATATATTTTATGGGTTTGCATATGTTTTCAGCGTTAGGCCTAAAGCAACTTCTGCTTGAAAAATAATGTCTTCATCTTGTTTGTGTCTTTAACCCTGCCTGTTGATGACAGTAGACTGACAGGCTTTATCAGGCTCTTCCTGCCCTACGGTCATGGATGAGAGAGGAAATCATTCCTGTAGTGTGACATCATCACTCTCAGACAATAGAGGCTTTCTCTTGCTGGGCCACTTAGGTTATTTACTCTAGCCTTACTGTGTCATATCAAACTCAATAGGCTGTAGAAATAACAGCGCGTAAGTAAAGAGACAACCCTTGCAGCCCCACATACTTGCTTCCTGGACCCACATACTTGTTTCCTGGACTCTGGTTAAAACTATTCTTAGACTAAAGAGCACTTTCAATCAAGTTTGACCTGGGTCCGGGAAACTGCCCCTCCGATTTGAAGAGAAAGACTGTGAAGTGGCCAGTGGTTAGTGTGACAGCTCTGACTGTGTGTGTATTATCATTTTCGCTTGGCGTCTGGAACCCCCCCCAGCCCTCCCTCCCTGACTTGTCAAGGCCGTCCCGCTGAAGGGTGATGGGTGAGACTCCGGTGCTGGCTGGCTCACAACCGCATCCCTGTGAAGGGTGTCAGGACGATGGGGGAGCGCAGCTCTGACTGTCCCCGTCACTGCAATATCTCTGTCAGACACCACACATTCTGTCACTGCAATATCTCCGTCTGACACCACACACTCTGGCTGGAGACACCATCCAGTAAGAGAGCACTCCATGTTGTCTCTCTCTCTCTCGCGTTCTCTCTTTCTCATTCTCTCACTGTCTCCTTTTCTACTCCCTCTCTCATCTTTTACTTACTTCCTCCCCATGTCCCTAATGTCTCTATCTTGGTATCTCACTCGCTTTTTTCCCTCGCTCTCTCTCCCATCCCTCCATCTCTCTCTCTCGCTCCATGAATAGACAACCAGTCCTTCTGTTGTTTACCCTTTAGTGTGCAGCAGCACTAGATATTTCCTGGATCTGTTAGATGTATTCCTTATTAGGCCTGCAGGTTCTCTCTCTCTCTTTCTCTCTCTGTGTCTCTGTCTCTATCTCACTCTCTCTCACTTAACATAGAACAGTGCTCCGCTCAGTGTTGCTGAATAATTCAGTACATTTAAGATGAATAAGAGAAGCTGGTAAAAGGGAGGGGCTCTTGTGTGGTTTGGAAGTAAAGAGTTAACTCCCAGCTCCAAGGAGAGGTTTCCTTTGATTGCAGTTAGTGGGGTAGTTCAGCATGCAGTCCTGAGTGTCACACATACTCATTTACACAAACACGGTAGGTCTCAGCCAACCTAGATTACAGGGCAGAGAGGCTCCGCTCTGCCAGATGTCTTACAACAACAGCTGTGTGACAGGCACGCGAGTGCCAAGACCAGGCCTGCACACTGTCAGATCATAGTGTTGTCATATTTATTTATTTTCCTAGCTATAGTACACAATATTTTACATACAGCAGGTTTTTAAAGGACCAAATTAGGTTTTCATTTTTTCCATGGAAAGAATATGGCGATTTTAGGGTATCGTCACAACCCTAATGTTAACCCCACCTTGACCTAACAGTCTGTCTCCCTGTGTCTCTCTGTTCCAGAGGGACTCCATGAAAGATGACAGAGGAGGTGATTGTTATAGCCAAGTGGGACTACTCGGCTCAGCAGGAACAGGAACTTGACATCCGGAAAAACGAGCGGCTGTGGCTCCTGGATGACAGTAAGACGTGGTGGAGGGTGAGGAATGCCTCCAACCGGACCGGCTACGTACCCTCTAATTATGTGGAGAGGAAAAACAGCCTAAAGAAGGCCTCGCTGGTGAAAAACATCAAAGACACACTCGGTGAGTTGGGTTAAGTGTGAAGGTGGGTGGACGAGGGTGAGTGCCCGTGCGCATAAGACAAGGCATCTCTCTGCTGTTATCTAGGTGTACACAGAGGCAGCGCGGCACACACTCTAAGTTGGGCTAAGTAGTGTGGTTTTTTTTTTTTTACCTCAGCTGTGTTCTAGGCGTGCCTCCACAGAGGCTTCTCACCTCATGTGATTCATGCGGCTGAAACACTGTTAAATGCTTGACTACCTCACCACACACACTTACACTTCTCAAGGATGGTGATGTGTAAACAGTATGTTTTAATACAGAAGAGTTTTGTAAGGCATTGCGTAGGCTATTAATTATCAGGCAAGATAAAGCTGGAATTAACTGATCTCCTGTAATTAGAGAGAGAGAGAGAGAGAGAGAGAGAGAGAGAGAGAGAGAGAGAGAGAGAGAGAGAGAGAGAGAGAGAGAGAGAGAGAGAGAGAGAGAGAGAGAGAGAGAGAGAGAGAGAGAGAGAGAGAGAGAGAGAGAGAGAGAGAGAGAGAGAGAGAGAGAGAGAGAGAGAGAGAGAGGAGAGAGAGAGAGAGAGAGAGAGAGAGAGAGAGAGAGAGAGAGAGAGAGAGAGAGAGAGAGAGAGAGAGAGAGAGAGAGAGAGAGAGAGAGAGAGAGAGAGAGAGAGAGCGGAGCATTGGAACTTAAGGAGACATTATGTACATCTCTAATCTCCCCTATCATCCATCGCAGATGAATAATCTACATAATGTTTAGTGAGGATGAATGGAGAAGGTAAATTGTAGCCCTAGGCAGGCACAGCTCACCATGGACATGTGGCACATGTTGTGCTGTTTAGGGAATAATCGATAATTTGCTTGCTGTTCTGGCCTGCAGCTGACAGATCTATATCTGACCTCCATCATGACAGTCTGATAGGGTCTCCTACTGTACATTATGGGAACCTCAGGGGCACTTGTGAGAAATTGGGGGTTAAATTATTCTGGTTTTGAGTGGAAGGGACTGTAAATAGGCTGTCATTGTAAATAATAAGTTGTTTTTAACTGACTTACCTAGTTAAATAAAGGTTAAATAAAAAAAACTATGACAGCTGTTGGTGACACCGGATGCAACCAGAGCCAACCATTTAGTTTATGGGATGCAACCAGAGCCAACCATTTAGTTTATGGGTTATCTTTGGTATGGCTGGATTTCTTTCCTCTCTCTCTCTCTCTCTCTCTCTAGAAACACAGTTCACTGCTGTTCCTCCCTAATGGTTTTGGATATTAAAACACTTATGGTCTCCCACTCTTCATTGGCTTATGTCCATGCCTTTTCAGTCAAAGGATGTCAGTCTTGGCTGCATATTGCTCCCAAGATTGCATTGTCCCTAAGGTTGCATCATGCTTCACAACACCACTTGCTCTGTGTCAGTAGAATGTATTTGTAACCTTCAACTTGCATGCCATGTGAATCCCTCTGGAAGGATAGAGAGCACTAGAAGATGTTTCCATCAGTAAAAACATTTATTTGGCAACACGCCATGCTACTCTGCTCGGTGGATAGTTATAATAAGCTTCTGTCTCTTGTGTCTTATCACAGTGATAACCTACTTCCTGTATTCTATATCAAACTCCCAACAGCGTTGCTGTGGAGTGTTCAGATATAAATATGTTATGTAGAACAGACATTCCTCTCAGACAGAATAAGGAATCATGTTGGCTCTATTCATGATATTTCTATCTGCAACGTTGCTTACTGAATGTGACTCTGGTCTGCGTTGGACTATTAGGCTTATACTATATCTATTTTAGTGATAATGCGCTCGAAGCCGGAGGAGATATTGGCACGGGTGTTAGGCCTGAGGCATCGTCTGTCAACGTCCTTATCCCTTGGCCTTGCTTGCTAGCTAGCCAACTATGGTTAACTTACAGTCCCGTCAAACACTGCCGCCAGAATAACAGCAAAGTAGCGGCATTTGCGTTAGTTTAAACTGTTTTCGAGTGATATGGATTTGGATTCATAAGATTGGGCTAATGATGCGTGATTTCACCTGGTATAGAAAATGTGCCCTCTCGTCAGAACACTGGTGTTCAGAGGAGCTAGCCAACAACACAGCTAACACAATCACCTCAAACTGAAGCTGGAAAGACGGCAAACTAGCTACGTTACGTTTCGTTTGACCTGTTTTCTGTTGACATTTCTTTGTATATGTCCATAAGAATTATGCTGATTCATGATTTCGACTGGCTGAGAAAAGCTGCCTGTGTCTTGTCCCGACTCCCGACCACTAAACGTTCACTACTATGGGACAGTTGGAGATAAAAATGTTAATATTGAAACAATGTTGCAAATGTCAGCAAGACCGCAGGTTTTATACAAATCTCCGCTATTGAAAACCAATTGCTATTCTAAAAGAAATGGGAGATAATGTCTAGATGGTTTTTACAGTGGAGATCACGTTTATACATTGTCTGGCTGGGCTGATGACAGTGGATTGTGCAGTGAGAGAGAAGAACAGAATAAATAGGCATTTCAACGTCATAGCTTTAGCTGGTGGTAACTTGTGGAATAAACACCAGCTGGAATGCGGTTTTAACCAATCAGCATCCAGGATTAGACCCACCCGTTGTATAAATAGTGAGTAACCTGAGGGTGTTTTCTGCTGATACCGGTGACACGTACTCTTCCCTATCAATCCAACTATTGATCAATAAATATAACCCCGGTGACACTGTTTTAAGGGGAAACTCTAAATCCATCACGGCTCTCTGGGCCCAGAGCGCTTCGAGCACTGAAATTATCTTGTCAGGACTGTAGTGAGACAAAGAGCTTTTTGGGCTTTGCACACACACACACGCCACACACAAAAAGCCAGATCACAGGAGCATAGCTGGAATAGTTATTGAGTGTTCTCTCTCTTTGAGATGGAGGCGGGTGAAGTGCTGTGAGGTGGGAGGTGAGTGTTACTGCTTTGTGCATTCCTCACACTCAAATACCATCAGGCTTACGCACTGTACACCGTGATTCCTAAAGCAGACACACACTTAAACAAATGCTTAAACGCACACACACACGTGAACGGGCTGACTGCTATGGTCTTGTTGGATTGAATTGATTGCATCCCCCATGGGGTCAGTGGAAATGTTAGAATATAAACCAATCATTTCCAGCCACCTGCTACAACCTTGACTTCCTCCAAGCACAACCTCTGTATGTGTATGGCTGTACCTCCGTCTGTTTTATGATTGGCTATTACCGTTGTTACTTCAACCAGAGACATGTATGCCTTCTCCAAGGCAGGTGTTATCCTATGTTTTCACTGGAAACACCTAAGAGATACAATATTTGCTTTAGTTTGTCACCAGTTGATTTGAATCCTATCTAGCCTACTTATTTTCTATGCTTATTTAGCCGTAAAGCGGTGTGCGTGTTCGTTCCATCCTAAGTAATAAGGTTTATGCTGTACATATTCATCTCTAACCACTGAGGTGTTATAATTACTAACACAATTGCAGCCTTTTGTAGCGATTTAAAATGACCTCCGTTTTTGTTTTCGAGCTGGGTCTACTGATAGGCTTCCAGTGTGCTCTTAGCTCTCCATGAGGTGCCAGTCCGTATAATGGTCTGCCTGTGGAAACGTTGGCTCCGGTCACTTTCCCATAGAGAATGACCTGGTGCCAACACAGCTAGGATGAAACTAAACTCAATGTCCTCCATTCATCTTAATGGAACAGTTCACATTGGGTGCCTCAGAAATGGCACCTTGTTCTCTATATGGTGCACTACCTTTTACCAGAGCTCTATATGAGAGAACAGGGTGCCAGTTCACTACCTTTTACCAGAGCTCTATATGAGAGAACAGGGTGCCAGTTCACTACCTTTTACCAGAGCTCTATATGAGAGAACAGGGTGCCAGTTCACTACCTTTTACCAGAGCTCTATATGAGAGAACAGGGTGCCTGTTCACTACCTTTTACCAGAGCTCTATATGAGAGAACAGGGTGCCAGTTCACTACCTTTTACCAGAGCTCTATATGAGAGAACAGGGTGCCAGTTCACTACCTTTTACCAGAGCTCTATATGAGAGAACAGGGTGCCAGTTCACTATCTTTTACCAGAGCTCTATATGAGAGAACAGGGTGCCAGTTCACTACCTTTTACCAGAGCTCTATATGAGAGAACAGGGTGCCAGTTCACTACCTTTTACCAGAGCTCCGACCAACAGGAACCTTTCAAAACAACTCAAACTATAATCTGCCTTAAAGTTTATTTTATGGGCTGTTGAATAATCCTGACATTAAACAAACACGAGTTTGGCAACTAAGCAGTAAGTCCTGAGGGGCTGTGGTATATGGCCAATATACCACGTCTAAGGGCTGTTCTTACGCATGACGCAACGCAGGGTGCCTGGATACAGCCCTTAGCCGTGGTATATTGGCCATATACCACAAACCCCTGAGGTGCTTATTGCTATTATAAACTGGTTACCAATGTAATTAGAACAGTAAAAAGAAATGTGTTGTCATACCCGTGGTATGAGTCTGATATATATCTATCAGCCAATCAGCATTCAGTGCTCGAACCACCCAGTTCATAGTGACAAATAAATAATGTTTGTCGAAGAGGAGGCTAATTCAAATTGGTTGTCCTAAGGCAGTCAAGTAGATGATGGTTCCTCTCTAGGTTTCTTCCTAGGTTTTTCCTTTCTAGGGAGTTTTTCCTAGCCACCGTGCTTCTACATCTGCATTGCTTGCTGTTTGGGGTTTTAGGCTGGGTTTCTGTATATTTGATTCAATGAATTGTGTTTAAATTAACCCTTTAAGTACAGTCGTCAGTTAATGACTCTTGCTTATCAGTGATTCTGTAAACAAGGTGGTTAACGGGGCCCTTTTCTCTTGATGAACTACATTCATTATGAGTCATGGCACTCTGCAGACCTCATTCTGGTGTGCTATTTTCATTGATTTATGTTTTATCTCTCATAATGTCTGTGTAATGAGGGTTGTGTTCAGGCCAGTTGGCCACTGGCTCTATCAATACGGTGTTCAACCGTTCAGGGCTGGCAGTTGGACATTGTTGTTACGGATTGATTTGTTGCCATGCGATGTATATGGTCACGTTGTCTTTGCTTAGACCTTCAGGGGGCCAATTTAGTATGCTGCTCAACTAGCGGAGACGATGTGTCTTCTGGTTAACCAGAGCGTTGCTGGTCAGTGCTAAATGTTAGCGTTTTAAAATCTGTACCTTCAAGCTGATCGTACTACAGTCTTAATATATAGATCACACTACGTTGTGCTTGTCTGGAACTCGTGAAAAGCATTTGACAAAAAGTGGTGCTCGGCTTACTCCGAGCCAGGGGCTGATATGGCTGAAGTTTCCTCCTATCTGATTGAAGGGAGTCGTCAAGGGCATTGAGTCTGTGATGGCCGATCTGAGGATTGTAGAACAGACAGAGAAATTGCTGCTCAGACAAGAATAACTAAGGCTTGATTTGACAAGTGACAGAGAGCGTTGGGGAGCAGTAGAGGGGTGTGAAGTTAAACGATAAAGAGTGTTGTCTGGGAGACGAGCGCGCTCTCCTCCTCTAGTCTCTACTCCCTCCTTCCAACCACACTATCCTCCTCTCTCCATCTTCCTCCATCCCTCTCTTCCTCTAAGTGCACCCGCACATCTTTCCCAGCCATCATCCAGAAAGAAAGAAAACGTCGTTAAGAGAAAATGAGTTCCCGGCAAACCTCAGATAATCATCTTACTCTGATATTTATCTGTGATTGTGGGGTAGATATAGGTAGATATAGGTATTGGTTTACAGTATATCCTCTCTGTGCTGGAATTTAATTTCAGACCGAGGCATGGAGAAGAAAATCAGGTTGATGAAAATTTTATAAAGCGAAAGTTGTTGGCGAGTGATTAATTGGTCTCATACCACACCTTAAGTGAAGCGTCTCATCAGTAGAGAGAGAGGAGGGAGGGACAGAGGGAGAGAGAGACAGGGTGGGAGGAGGGAGGGAGGGACGGAGGGACAGAGAGACAGGATGGGAGGAGAGAGAGTAGGTAGGGAGGGAGAGAGAGACCGGGAGGGAGAAGAGAGAGCGAGACGGACTGGGAGAGAGAGAGAACATTGCTGCTTTCATGGACACTAAGTACCACCTGGACTCACATTTTTCTTGTGGATCACACTGCTACTTAATATCATGGTGGGCGGTGGACCAATTATCTATTATCGGAGACCATCTGAGCTTTATATTGCAAAGAGAACATTCTGGCTAAGCACGGCCTGTTCCATTCTTCAGCCCATGTAACGTGGGCCTATATCTGGGATTGAGACTGTATAGCTTGGCAATCACTTCTCATCACATTACACTTTCTTTTCTCACTCCTCTAGTACCCCTGCAGTAGCCATATATGATTAGTGTTACTCACCTTTGTGCTACATTGAACAGTTGTCACCAGGTCCTCCACATTGCTTCCCTGCACCAAGCTGGATGGGGTTGTCCCTGGCCTGTTCTCCTCAATCAGCGTAAATTAAGAGCGCGTCGTAAAGCATTGACGAGTCAGCTGTTTGCGTCCAGATTGAGACTCGCCTCGTTTTAGGGGAATTGATGACTTGGTGAGGGCCCAGTTGAATTGATGACTTGGTGAGGGCCCAGTTGAGTTGATTACTTGGTGCGGGCCCAGTTGAGTTGATTACTTGGTGCGGGCCCAGTTGAATTGATTACTTGGTGCGGGCCCAGTCGAATTGATGACTTGATACGGGCCCAGTTGAATGGATGACTTGGTGTGGGCCCATTGATAGGGGGAACCACTCTTTTTTAAAATATATATTTTTTACCCCCCTTTTCTCCCCAATTTCGATCTTGTCTCATCGCTGCAACTCCCCAACGGGCTCGGGAGGCGAAAGTCGAGTCATGCGTGCTCCGAAACCCGCCCGCTTAACCCAGAAGCCAGCCGCACCAATGTGTCGTAGGAAAGCCTGCGCCACAAGGAGTAGCTAGAGCGCGATGAGCCAAGTAAAGCCCTCCGGCCAAACTCTCCCCTAACCTGGACGCCGTCCTATGGGACTTCCCATCACGGCCGGTTGTGATACAGCCCGGGATCGAACCTGGGTCTGTAGTAACGCCTCAGACCTATGTCCCGGGGGAACCACTCTTAATGATCTGTGAAGCGTTGTAAATGTGGAAATGACACTCACGCACGCTTGCACACACAGACACACACAACTTTAGGCTCTCTAGGCATTTCCTCACAACTCCTACTTATTTTTAAATTATTTTTCAGGTACAGTTTGATTTTCAGAGCAGTGAAACCAAACTACCTGAAACTATAACTAGCTTTGACTGTTAACACTAGTCCAGCCTCATCATATGGTTCCTGGTTTGATTCCCATTAGCGCTTGTTGTTGTCTAATTAATGTTGTGACTGTCATCGCAGCGTTGCTTACTGGGGGCGACTGTGAGTCATCAATTCACCTTGTTTGTTGTTTCATGCTGCGGAGGAATGAGCATGGAAGTCTTGGATCAGCTGTCAGAGCTTGCATATGTGTGTGTGTCGTCTCAGAGAAATGTTGTGTGTGTGTGTGTTTATAGACTGTGTGTGTAAATGCCAATCTCCCTGCCTGCCTGCCAATTGCTCTACAACCCTTGAAATGCCATCGGCCTCACCATGTAAAACAACAACAGCTCAGTACGCTCCAGTATGTCAAGGGAAAGTTAGCGTTTTCATTTTTTTCTGTGAAAGCTATAAATAGTGACTGTGCCTCTCCTCACAGTTTGTGGTGTGAGGGATGGAATGGCTTGTTGATGGGCGGATAGTTGTGACAGGGGTTAAGTGATGGTATTTCACCATCCTCCGATTTCCCGCACCCCGCTCTTCCCACCCGTCCCCCCCTCACCTCTCAAGGTCACTGTTTCCCAAATTGCTCCGTTTTTTCCCCCTCCAGGTTGAAACAGAAGCAGCTTCTTATCCCAGTTTTCCTTCTGACTCTGCCGCTGGCCTTTCTGTGTCATGATGGAGGCTGATTCGTGGAGACGGGGGCTGTCTTCTCGTCATTTTAACTCTGAGGGTCTATTATTGTGTTATTGGTTAAGAGGACTTTGTCCTTTTGGATTTATTCTCTAGGCTTGTTTGTTGTGGGCCATATTTGACTCAGTCGGTCCGTCATGCTGTCAGTCTCCATATATGTGTCTGGCGTGTGTGTTTCAGTATGTGGGATCTGGGTTCGTCTATGATTGAACCAGTATCTGGGCAAAGGAGCCTCTTCTGGCCCAAAACAATACATTGAAATGTTTTCTGTTGCCTGTAAATGTTTATTCTAGTCCTTTATTGGAAGTGCACACCGGGCGTAACGGCAGGAAAGGACGATAGTTGTCATATTTGGTGAGTGTATTTTGACATTATAACGCTTGCAGAGCTGGTGAATAATGGTAGCTTTCTGAGCAGAAAGGAGATCTCGTCATATTCATCATCTCCTTTGCCCAGGTACTGGTTCAGTGTACCATATGCTCTTTTCATGTGGGGAATACTATTACAGGAGGCAGAGAGAAGGTCTATGATTTAATCATGTTTTTTGGCCCCACCGGCTTTGTGTCACCATGTTATCTGTGTTGTGTGTGTAACTGGGCATGTGTAAGCTATGTGCTGCTTCCCATGAGCAGGTGTATCTGTCACTGTGAGATGAGTTCCTCATTCCTCGTTTGTATAAAGGTGTATGTCTCTGTGCGTGGCTGCTGCCTGCTCATTCCAAACCCGTGTGCAGCCCATCTCATCTCAGGGTTGAATACTCTTGTAAGTCTGCTAATACCAGAGTGCTGTTGCTGTACACTCACGCAAAGACCCTCCCTGGTTGACCGCGTGCTCCGTCGGAGCAGAATGCCAGTTAAGCGTCAAGAACCCGGGAGGTCCGAAAGCCGCCTTGTTTCGTGCATGAGATGAGATGGGGAGGAGGAAGAGGGGTTGGAGATGGAGGAAAGGGGTTGTTTGTGACCTTTCGGAGTGCTCCCCTACCTGGCTGTGAGGGAGTGGGTGAGAGGGTTGAAGTTTATTCTCTCTGACACTAGGCTTTAAATGGCAACGATCCTATTCTTTCTGATGGCATTAGTGCTTCTTTATATAGTCTTTAATATACGTGTCAATGTTAAGAGAGCCAATTACAGGGATTGAGAGTCTAAAGTGAAAGGAGTAGCCTCATTTTACGGGAGTAGTTTACAGCGGGGAACCGGTTTGGGCGGTTGTTATTGAAAGAGGTTAAAGGTCAAGATTTTCCAGCGAGAGAGCCAACCGAACACTCCACAGGTGTATCCCAAATGGCACCCTATTCCCTACATATTGCACTACTTTTGACCAGAGCCCTATGCTTTGACCAAGGCCCATAGGGCTCTGGTCAGAAGTAGTGCACTATGTAGGGAATAGGGTTCGATTTGAGCACCTCCGTGTCATCCGATCTGAGTTTCCTGTCTCCTAAACAGCCTTCCTGCACGGTGGTCTGGTCAGTAGCTGCCTGGGAGGAATTAACGTTGACTATCAATACCCAATACCTGGTCTCTCCTCTGGCCTTACTAATTACCCAGAACCCCTCACTCCCCCCTAACTCTATCTGATGGGTTTACCTCCCTCCCTGGCTGCAGCCTCAGAGAGAAGCGGTGCCCTCCTTCACTTGAAGGCTGTTTTTGGAGTAGCGTAGCTGCCTACTCAATCTGTGGCCACTTGGGGCTTTCTGTTCGGAGCCATTTTATCTAGATGTACTACCCTCTAGCCTCAGGACCTTTAGCCTAATATGTTGAGAAGGGATTGTTTATTATATCATTCAGCTCTGTTGTGGAGCTACTGCTGAGATCTTCAATGTGTGGTATAAATATATATTGTCTACTGTACTAAGTTATTTCTCCATCTCTCCCTCTCTAAGGCCTGGGGAAGACGAAGAGGAAGACGAGTGCCCGCGATGCCTCGCCAACGCCCAGCACGGAAGCGGAGTACCCGTCCAATGGTGGTGGAGGTAGCGGCGCCGAGCGTATCTACGACCTCAGCATCCCAGCCCTGGTCAAGTTCGCCTACTTGGCGGAGCGGGAAGACGAGCTGACACTGGTGAAGGGGTCAAGGGTCATAGTCATGGAGAAGTGTAGCGACGGCTGGTGGCGAGGGAGTTCTGAAGGTCAGGTAGGCTGGTTCCCCTCTAACTATGTCCTGGAGGAGGGGGAGGAGGAGGCCGCCTCGGGGGACATAAGCGGAGGAGCTTACCCAGGACAGGGGGCAGGGTCAGGAGGGGTGACCAACGGGACCACCAGGGCGCTCCACACCGTCCAGACGCTGTACCCCTTCAGCTCTGTGACAGACGAGGAGCTGAACTTTGAGAAGGGCGAGGTGATGGAGGTGCTGGAGAAACCGGAGAACGACCCTGAGTGGTGGCGGTGTCGGAATGCCCGCGGACAGGTGGGCCTGGTGCCAAAGAACTATGTGGTTATCCTTAGCGACGATCAGGGCCCCCACTCGCCCCAGATCAACTACACTGGTCCGGCCAGCGTAGGGAAGTTTGCCGGGAAGGACTGGTACAATGGGGGAGTGACCAGGCATCAGGCGGAGTGTGCGCTCAACGAGAGAGGAGTTCAGGGAGACTTCCTGATCAGAGACAGCGAATCATCGGTGAGTGGTCGAGAGAGAGTATTGTGATTGGTGGAAAAGTTGATATATGTCCCTGATTATTTATATAATAATGTGCTCTAATATGGTTTACAATAGCTTTGTATTTTGAGCTGTTTTTATTGGGAAATCTTACATTATTCAGTTGGATGGGGGGACTTTACAGTAGAACTATAGCCCCCTCTAGTGGCTTAAGAATGAAACTCCATGGCAGTAATCATCCATCCATCTTTCTTTCTCTCCTTTCTTTTTCTTTCTTTCTTTCTTTCTTTCTTTCTTTCTTTCTTTCTTTCTTTCTTTCTTTCTTTCTTTCTTTCTTTCTTTCTTTCTTTCTTTCTTTCTTTCTTTCTTTCTTTCTTTCTTTCTTTCTTTCTTTCTTTCTTTCTTTCTTTCTTTCTTTCTTTCCCTCCCCCCCAGCCCAATGATTTCTCTGTGTCCCTCAAGGCGATGGGGAAGAACAAGCACTTCAAGGTTGCGCTGACGGAGGGGGTCTACTGTATCGGCCAGAGACGCTTCAGCACAATGGAAGAACTTGTGGAGCACTACAAGAAAGCCCCTATCTTCACAAGCGAACACGGAGACAAACTCTATCTGGTCAAACCGCTGCTGTGACCACACACACACACACACACACACACACACATCACTCACTCCAGACCCCAGTGCTCGGCCTGGCCTAACAACAAGCCTTATTACTGGACTTGCCATTGACTGATTGAGCACAGCAATATCCACTGGTCTGCCAATGCCCCTTCAATACAGGAGCTAACTGTCGCCATGAACTCAACAGAAAACATAGAGAGACTCAAATAGTACATGTTGGCCACCGTAGCTCAGATTCCATTAAAAATAATGACATTGAGTGCTGTCCAGAAGTGTCCAGAGAACGCCGCCACTTAGGGACGGTCGGTAAGCATCCGCTCTTTGCCTTGGCTGGCAACTCCACCTCCTAGTAAAGCCCTGCCGGTGCCTCTAGGTTTTTTGAGTGAGCACGTCTGGGGATTTAAAGTCAATGGTTCCTTCACAACAGCTACATACACTTTGAAAGTGAATATTTAATGTGTTGACAGTGTTATCACTGGGAAAAGGAGGAGGGAAGAAACTGATCTTCTAATTTGCTTGTCTCCAGCAGGTCTTGTTGCTTTGTCTGTCGTTACACGTCCCTTGCAAAAAGTAGTATTATGTTTCCATAAAGACTGTTGTACCAGAAAGAAAGATTCCACAAATGTTACTGGACTGTACTGTATTTACCAGGTAAGGAAACGGCGCCCTCTGTAGGTGTGTTGTGGAATGGACACTGTCAATAAGCTGTGCGATGAACGGCCTTGGATGCATACGACCGACCCTGTGTGCCACACCCTCAAACTGCTCATATGTGTGCCCCTAACGTTCTCTTCGAATCCACCGCTCTCCTCAACGTCCGAGGGAAAACGTTGCTGATCGAGGATGAAGATTCAAGAGCGATGGGAAAACGTTCTGTTGGTTGTCTGTTTGCCAATGAAAGTCTGTTTCCTGCTTTTAAAAAAAGAAAAACTGTCTTAATGGTACTGAGCACTGTTATTGAAATCTTGTTTTCAGCGGTATATGTCTATTTAAAAAATAAGAATATGGTGAATCTTATATGAATTTAGATACAGCTAAAAGGTGCTGTACTCCAAGACAGTGTGGTGACTGACGATTGAAATACTTTTGTTCAATTAAAAGTTTTTCCAAAATAAGCGTTCTGGTTGCACATTTGTCTGCCTTTCGATATAACCTTTTTAAAAGACTTTACCTGAGAAAATACAATAATTGTGTTCATTCTTGTTCAATTAGAAGACATTCGAATTGCATTTCTGTATTTACCATTTTCTACCAAAAGATGGCAATGTTACTGTAGATAGGATTTAATTATTTCAGGACCTGAAGGCCCATCCTGATGCAAGAGCTTAGGTAACCACAAAAGTGCCTGCTCCCTTGAGGTCTTGTCAGAATGGTTGGAGATCTGTTTTGCTGCTTGTTTGTCCCAAATGGCACCCTATGGGCCCTGGTCAAAAGTAGTGCACTATTTAGGTAATAGGGTGTATTTGGGAAGCAGACACTGCTTCGGATACCTTATAACCTAAACCATGGGTAGCCATGTTGTCTCTTTCCTAGAGATAGGCTACATGAGTTTAGATATAGCTAGCCAGATCCAATACAGAAATGTTGTCTCGTTGCCTAGACTTAATGCTCCTGTCCAACTCCTCAGGGACAAACGGAGGTAAACGTGGACTGTAATTGATGCCCCCATTGTGGTTGTCTGTGGTTGAGACAGTGTAAACGTATATAGAAGAGAACCAAGAGAAAGCAATCCTTGACTCCCGGTTAGAGTATGTGAAAGACCATGCAGTGTTTGTAAAGTTTGTCTTATATAATAATGCATGACATTATTAGCAGATGCTTTTATCCAAAGCGACTTAGTCACGAATGCATACATATTTTGTATGGGTGGCCCCGGTGCTGTGTGTGATTTGTGGGTTACAAAATCAATGTAGGTTATGAACTTGTGGAGGTATTGATCGATCGTATACTGTATATGAAAGGATTATTGATAATGGTGTTTTTATTAATTTTAATTGACAAATTGAGCAGCAGACAAATGATATTTTCTGCAACAGTACAGGATTGCAATGCTTGGGAACATAAGCATTAAGTAAGTTATATAGATGGTTATACACAATTTGTCTGCAACGGACCTAGTTGGTGAGTGGTGTTGACATTCCTTGCTCTCCCTCTCCTCCATCTCTCCCCTTCCTCCACAAAGGAAGCCTTTCAGTCCGTTGACATGTCTGCTTCAGGTGTGAGAAGTGGAGACTGGGTAGGAAAGAGAGGGTGGTTGGTACGGATGTAAGGTATGGCATGTGGAACTGAAATGTGAAGGACCAATATATCCTGGGTAGCTCTGTTAACTGCATCTGTCCTCCCATCCAGGATCTAGGTATATCTGGGCATACACACGCCCACACACACCCAGAGCAAGAGGACCAAGAGCCCCCACCCAGCACCAGGTACCTGTATCAGTGAAAATTAAGATTTATTAATTTTGTTTTGTTTTAGGTGATTTATCTGTTACTCGGGGAAAATGCTAATCTTGCACCTGCTGCAAAATCTGAAATGTACCTTCAAATGTTAAATGTAGCTCTTTGTATTCTTACTTGTGTTTCAAACCTTATTTGTTGTGGGGGTAAAAGTTTTGACATTTTCTCACCGTTAGTGTTTCTGGTTCTGTATTTGTGCTGCCTACCACAGTGTAAAACCATGCCTCGTCTTTGTGTCTCAATGCTGCTCTGGGTCGTCCTGCTGGGTCTCCTTTCTCTAATAGGTAAGTCAGCCTGTTAGCACTCCACACTGGTGAACAGAGGTGAGAGCCTCTGAGCCTGTGTCATTTTCATCAGTGATAATGGAAGGCATCCAAAAGTGAGCACAATACATACTTTCAATGTATTTTTAACCTGTTTTGCACATAAGGGTAGTATTGGATTGTGACTTTGTACTTGGATGAATCTCAAGTCTGAAGTGGTGGTGGCAGCCTCCTCTCTTCACTTCATCTCCCCAATATCTCTGTGGGCTGATGTGAAAGAACAGATAAAAGAGAGAAAGCTTCACTACCTCTACACTGGGTTCTTGGCTCTGTGTACTGTGGATGGATATAAGGAGAGGAATCCCCTTTGCACTATTGAGACACTCCACATTAATGTGAGTTAAATGTTACATCTGAATGGGACTGTTATTGTCCTGCTGTTGTCTCTTACTGCAATCTGGAGCAACGCTCAGAAACCGTCAACTGGAAATAATTACCTTGGAGATGCAGCCAGACAGTCCATTTGTTTCTCTGGAGGAGATGTTATCCATTAGTTCACTAGGAATGTAACCTTCTGACTAACTACTCTGACATTTCAACAGCTGGTACAGTCAACAACAAAAAATAAAAGGACAGAACCGAGTAAAAACACTATAATCAATATCTGTCTCAATGCATCAAATATGAAGTTTAGTCCTCAACATATCTCCTTACGTTGTTTATAGTCACACATTTCTATGTACAAATTGAACGTTTTCCTTTTAAATGAATCTGATGCCCTCCCATGACGTGTTTTTTGTATTGGCATAAGGACAGTTGGTACCATTTCTTCAACAATACACCCCAATACTGTATGTTTAATAGAATGGAGCTACTTCCTGCTTGCCTTGCCTACACAATGCATGTGCAGTATTGTCTATTCAGAGACATACAGCAGTGCCTGCTTGGTGGCATTGTTGCAATAGCATTGTGTGCGCTGCCTATGTATTACTTAGCCCATAGTGTTGCTACAGGTTATAAGCACAAAAAACCCCCCAAAAAAACCTTTATAACAGGAACGAATAGAAAGTGTTCTTACTCTGTGGTGGCGATGCAATAGAGCCTTTGTCACAACATACCTCCGAGATATTTGTGGAAATGACGTTGTTTGAATGAAAAACATCTGGCTGCGGGTTATGGGGGTCAGAATAGACCAATCGTAGTTCATTCCCTTCTTTTGCTCTTTCGCTTTCTCTCTCCCTTTTTCATTTCCATTGAGACTGTAGAAGTATTACACTGTGTGCTCGCCGTGGTTCGCTCTCTCTAGTCTCTGTTGATCAAGCTGAACGTTTACCTTTCCCTCCCCTATGTATCCTCCCAGACCTGGGTTCAAATACTATTCGAGATTTTTCAAATACTCTTCAGTCTTTCAGGAGCGCCAGATGGGCGGGGTTTGTATTTTTCCGACGATTCTATTGGTTCTATTGTGCCAGGCAAGTTAAATCAATTCCAGATAAAGTATGTTGAAATTACTTCAAATAGCATTTGAACCCAGGTCTGTGTTTCTCCACTGGCCTTTACTTACCTCTTCATTGATCTGCCGTGACCTTCCTCTCCTCTGAGGAGATTTAATAAAGCCTGTGAATGTCCAAATGTCAGAGCAGTCCAGGGCCAGGCGCAGCGCATTGCACTTAGCAGTCAGCCGCTCCATATCCTCTTCATCGCCTGTCTTCCACCTCACTGCTTCTGTCTCCCTCCCTCTGACTGCAACACCCCCCTGTCTGCTAACCTACTGCTGCCTGCCCAGCGTGTTAGCCATGTTGGGCAATGCCAGAGAGAGAGAGAGAGACACAAAGATGGAGGGAGAGAGGGGATGAGAGAGTTGAGAGGGGGAGATAAAAAAAAATCCTAGTGAGAAAGAGAGTGGTCCGTCAAAACGGGGAACACTAGATAGACTAATTCACTTTCTCTGTTCTGTCAATACTGAGAACACTAGATAGACCAATTCACTTTATCTCTGTTTTGTCACAAGTCACTCATCAACAGGACTGTGTGTCACCATGAAGACCCATAGGGTTCCTTTGGTTCTGTCCGCTGGTCTGAATCTTTCCTGTCTTTTCTCCCTCTAACTCAGGGGCTAAGGAAACAGGAGGAGAAGAAGGAAAAGGTGAGCGTGTGTTACTGAGAGACTTGGTAATTCAATCAAACCAACCCTAGCAATGTTGATTAAATGTTTTTAGTTACAACTATAGCTTGAAGACATACACTGTGTGGACAAAACATTAAGAACAACTGCTGTTTTCATGACAGACTGACCAGGTGAAAGCTAAGATCCCTTATTGATGTCACTTGTTAAATCCACTTCAATCAGTGTAGATGAAGGGGAGGAGACAGGTTAAGTAATGATTTTGAAGTCTTGAGACAATTGGATGGATTGTGTATGTGTACAATTCAAAGGGTGAATAGGCAAGACAAAAGATGTAAGTGCCTTTGAACGGGGTATGGTAGTAGGTGCCAGGTGCACCAGTTTTAGTTGGTCAAGAACTGCAACGCTGCTGGGTTTTTCACGCTCAACAGTTTCCCGTGTCAATTAGGAATGGTTCCTCCAGCCAACTTGACACAACCGTGGGAATCATTGGAGTCAACATGGGCCAGCATCCTTGTGGAACGCTTTTGACACCTTGTAGAGCCCCGGCGAATTGAGGCTGTTCTGAGGGCGAAAGGATGGGGTTCTTTATGTTTTATACAGTTGCATTCGGAAAGTATTCAGACCCTTTGACTTTTTAAACATGTTACGTTACAGCCTCATTCTAAAATGTATTAAATCAATTTTATCCTCATCAATCTACACACAATACCGCATAATGACAAACCGAAAACAGGTTTTTAGACATTTTTGGTAAATTCAATTGATTGGACATGATTTGGAAAGACACACACCTGTTTAAATAAGGTCCCACAGTTGACAGTGCATGTCAGAGCAAAAACCAAGCCATGAGGTTGAAGGAATTGTCCGTAGAGCACAGAGATAGGATTTTGTCGAGGCACAGATCTGCAGCATTGAAGGTCTCCAAGAACACAGTGGCCTCCATCATTCTTAAATGGAAGAAATGTGGAACCACCAAGACTCTTCCTAGAGTTGGCCGCCCGGCCAAACTGAGCAATCGGGGGAGAAGGGCCTTTGTCAGGGTGGTGACCAAGAACCCGATGGTCACTCTGACAGAGCTCCAGAGTTCCTCTGTGGAGATGGGAGAACCTTCCAGAAGGACAACCAGCTCTGCAGCACTCCACCAATCAGGCCTTTATGGTAGAGTGGCCAGACGGAAGCCACTCCTAAGTAAAAGGTACATGACAGCCCGCTAGGAGTTTGCCAAAAGTTACCTAAAGGACTGTCAGACCATGAGAAATAAGATTCTCTGGTCTGACGAAATCAAGATTGAACTCTTTGGCCTGAATGCCAAGCTTCACGTTGGGAGGAAACCTGGCACCATCCCTACGGTGAAACATGGTGGTGGCAGCATCATCCTGTGGGGATGTTTTTCAGCAGCAGGGACTTGGAGTCAGGATCGAGGGAAAGATGAACGGTGCAAAGTGAAGAGAGATCCAGAGTGCTCAGATCCTCAGACTGGAGCAAAGGTTTACCTTCCAACAGGACAATGACACAGGCAAATGGTGCTCTTCGGGACAAATCTCTGAATGTCCTTGAGTGGCCCAGCCAGAGCCCGGACTTGAACCCGATCGATGGGGAGACCGGAAAATAGCTGTGCAGCGACGCTCCCCATCCAATCTGACAGAGCTTGAGAGGATCTGCAGAGACGAATGGGAGAAACTCCCCAAATACAGGTGCGCCAAGCTTGTAGCGTCATACCCAAGAAGACTTGAGGCTGTGATCGCTGCCAAAGGTGCTTCAACAAAGTACTGAGTGAAGCGTCTGAATAATTATGTAAATGTGATATTTAAGTTAGCAAAAATGTCTAAAAACCTGTTTTTGCTTTGTCATTATGGTGTATTGTGTGTAGATTGATGTGGAAAAGGTCAAGGGGTCTGAATTCTTTCCAAACTTTACACACAGTGTATGTACACACACACACACACACACACACACACACACACACACATATATATATATATATATATATATATATATATATATATATATACACACACACACACACACACACACACACACACACACACACACACACACACACACACACAGCAAGAGACAAGGAGAGAGGTCAGAGGGACAGACTTCCTTGGTGCCTCCACACTACATGGTGTTGTATCATATCTCCATGGCTTCCTGTAGTCTCTCACTCACATGGTTGTTATGTTTGAGTTGGGAGCTATAGAGTATTGTTGTCCTAGCCGGCTTTCCCAGCGTGGCCCTGGCCCTGGCCCTCTCTCCCACCACCCCACAGTGAGAGGCTTGTCTCCTGGCCTAGGGGACGTCCGGAGCCCTTCGCTCTAGACTGCTCTTTAATCAACCATAAGCCTGAGATGCTCAACGGGGGTTTTGGTTTCAATTCGAAGACAAGCCGTTTTTTACAAGGTATCTTACTGACTTTTGTTAAAGGAATGTGGCTTAAGCTCAGGTTGTAGTGAAGGGGTGACAGAGAGGTAAACACTGAGAAATGAACAAGGCTGTTATGGTTGGTGTAGCAGGGAGGAAGGCGGGGAAGAGGAAGAAATGTGTAGATTTTCCCATTGGTGAGGCAGACTTCCCTTTAGCAAAGGTTCCGTACAGTGGTTCTATCACTGTCACAAACACACACGTATAATCAATGAATACAGCTGGTGTATTGATTGTGTATTACACTGAAAGTGATGAAGATAGTAAACCGCTATCAATTCATGTCAAGTTGTGTCGTGTGTCCAGTCTTAGTGAAGTGCAGTATCATTCACTCAGCCTCTGATTGGTTCCCTTTTTAACGTCCTCTTCTCTTCTCGTGCTCTCATTGGTTCCCCGCAGCAGATGTGGGGCGTGAGAAGCGCAGCATGCCCAACTGGGCTCTGACCTCCTCTGACTTCTTCGGCTGGGTGGAGGCTCTGCGCGAGCACGCTGGTTATGAGAAGATTGAAGACCTGTCCAGAACCTTCTGGGCTCACTTCCCGTCTGCCAGCCGCCTGGGCTATGAGCTGTCCGACCCTGACGAGGAGTGAGGAACCAGAACAACAACATATATAAAAACTGCTGCAGGATCAGTTTCACCTTTTTAGATAATGTATAAGAGTATATGGACAGGGGGGATCTGAGCCTAGATCTGGGGCATTATCAAGAGTCTCAAAGTAGGAATACTGATCTAGGATCAGGCCACCCTGTCTATGCCATTATTGTTATTATCAGCACTCCTACTTTGAGACGGTTTATGTTACGGGACCAGAACTAGAACCAACATTTCTACTGCATGCAATTAGTGTAAATTGTATATAGAGTTCTACTCTATGTCCTCAGAGGACCCTGGAAAAGACATGTATTGACACTCACCAAAGACTAGAAAGGGAGTGGGTGGAATCTCTGCATGGAGGTCGTGTGATGCTCAGTACTGTACGTGTGATAGACAGAGAATACACGTTGACACCAGATCAGGTCTGTCATACACTTGACTTTGCCTTGTGTTGTGTCCATGGACAATACATCTATATGTGTTCTGTGTGTGAAACTGCCTTGCTACGACCCTATTAAACTCTCCCAGTGCCCTGGAGGTGTAATTCTTGTGAATAGTCTGTTTCTTTAAACTTTTCTTGAACAGCCATTGCATGCAAAGCTCTTCTCCCAAAAGATGTGCTTGGCACAGAAGTTGAAGTTGTTAAACAATTGATTCATGGAAATGTACAATTGTGCCGCAGCTATCAACATGTATGTCTGTCAGAATCCTGGCTTGCTTGAAACTACTACTGTGTTTCCTGAACACAGATATAGTTTATTCCTGGACTGAAAAGTACTTGCTTACTAGGCTTAATCCGTGTAATCGACCCTATGCAAATCCACATACCAGAGATGTCTGTAACTAAGTATTGAGTGATTCAAAGAGCAGTGATGCGGAAGTGTTTGAATTCTCCAAGAATGAAGTTTTGTCCTCTGTTTTTTCATATCTGTGTGTTCTTTTTCCTGGCAGGCAGCAACTGCATGTCATGCAGTCAGGGAATAGTCCATGCTGTGTAGCGGCGTGCGGTGGCAGGGAATAATCCACGCTGTGTAGGGTCGTGCGGTGGCAGGGTATAGGGCATAACGTGTAGCGGGGTGATCACGCAACATGGGGGGAAACTTTACCATTTAACACACACTTTAAAGAAGTAGCCCTCCCCCGGTTGCCATGGTAACCGATGGACAGAGGGGAGAGTTGTTATAAGGATGGACCCCAGACCCAAGGGGAAGGTGTCAGGTCAAGATGGTGTAAAGTGTGTATCATCCTCATAGCCTTAGATACACAGTACACCTAAACACTTATCTACGGCTGCAGGTTCTAAGACCAAATGAACACTGAGAAGCTGTCTGTCGTACAAATGTCATGAAGCGTGACCTTTTTCCTATTTCTCAGAATCTACCCAGTTTAAGTGTTCGTTATTCCCCCAATGTTTTGTGTGTGTGTGTGTGTGTGTGTGTGTGTGTGAGATGGAGAGAGCGAGGGAGTGAAAGAGCTCTTTTCGCCCCTCTCTGTCTCTGTGACTTCTCTTTGACCCCTGTTTCACAGCAGAGACCAGCTGAGAGCTGAGATCAGGTGTTCCTTCCTCTCACAGGAGCACAGTCAGGAATACAGACTGAGAGCCTTTCACTCTCCGGATACGTGCCAGGCAGGCAAACCATTCAAACCCCAAGGTTAAGGTGTGTTTCATCTCAGTTTATAATGCTATTCACAGATTCTCACCTGCTAATCACATGGGGAATCTCACCTGTGTGTGTGTGTGTGTCTTACATACACTGTGACTCCCATGCATGCCAAAGCAGTTGAGTTCTCTCAGTGTGTCTTGAGGAAGAGTCAGTCCGCAGGCTGAAAGATGTTTGCCATATCGTCCTCTGTCAGTTGGTGAAGCAGTGTCTCCCTGAAAGCCTAATCGACCATTAAGTAAACATCGCGAGCTCAAGGATGGCTTGCTTTGAAGCACAGAGAAATACTTGACTCAGTAAATAATTGAATGGGATCAAATGCTTGCGTTGGTAAATAGAATAATCGAATTTACTAACAAGGTAAAGAGCAATATTATGATCCCATAGACAATGATATATATTTACCAACAGACCGGTAACCAATAAGTGTGTGCTACAAACATATGGTAGATATTATTGTAGCGATCTGCCCGGCATACGCTAGCCACACGTTGCGTGGCAGCGAAGAGCGCTAGGGATTGTGGGTAGCTCATGTCCCGGTTCTAAAAATGTTGTGGTATGCCTTTACGTTTCAGTAGTTAAGCTAATGTTATGTGTTTATGTTTCTTTAAGTTGTCGTAGTTCAGGTTATGGGGGAATGTTAAAATGCCTACCGTGACCGAGCCTTGCATGGCCGGAGGATGTGTTCTTTGTTGATCGTTGAAGGAGGGAAGAAAATAAAGGGTGACGTTCCTGGAGTCGTGCGGTGTATGGGGCACAGGAACTCTCCAGTAAAATCAATCTCTGTCTCTTGCCATCTTCTTCTGGCTGAGCTCGCCACATTGGTGTCAGAAGTGGGATTAGCGAGCAGAAGAAGATGGAGAGAGAGATTGACGAGCTGGAGAGGACACTCACACAGACCCAGGGGCACCTAAAGGGCCTACTGCGGCAGAAGATGGAGTCTGCCGGAGGTGATGGCTACATGGCATGCCCCGACGGTGCCAGTATCCCACGGCTACCCCAGCAGGGTACTGCAAGACCACGCCCACAACCCGTGGCTACAACCAGCAACGTCAGGCTACCTACCAGTCCAGAGCTGCAACAACCCCTACTCGGCACGCCCAGCCTACCACGTTCTGCAGGGGTGCCAAGATCATCCGCCAAGCTGCCCAAGTACAATGGGACGACTCAGCTAGAGCCCTACCTCGCCCAAGTCCACCTGGCGGTCCGACACAGCGGCTGGAGCAGTGAGGAAGCCGCTACTCACCTGGCACTAGCGTTAGAAGGGAACGCAGTACAGGTGCTTCTCGACCTAACCCCAGCAGAACAACGGGACCTCCAAGCCTTGACCGGGGCGCTGGAAATGAGGTTTGGGCAGAGACTCTTCGCGGACCAGAGCAGGGAGCAACTGGCCAGCCGCCATCGCCAAGGAGAAGAGAACCTGGGCACCTTCGCTGCTGATGTGCGGCTGCACACTCGACAGGGCTACCCCGAATTCCAAATAGCTGCACAAGAGGAGCTGGCCCTCCACGCTTTCCTGCGGGGGCTCGCACCAGAAAAGCTGCGACAACATGTCTGCCTCGCCAGGCCTAAGACTCTCGGTGAGGCACTCCATGAGGCCGAACAAGCCGAAGGGGTACTCTCCAGGTGGCCCACCCAGCAGAGGGTCACATCACGCCAACCATGTGTCCGGGTGGCCGACTACGACGAGGGGGAAACGACAGAAGAGGTCTGTCAGGTTCGGCCTCCGCTACGACGATTCCAGCACCAGACTCCACCACCCAGGCGACGCCCCCCCTGGTCTACAGACCGGTGTTACAGATGCGACGAACCTGGCACCAGCGCCAAACGCCAGAGCTTCTCCGTTTGGGGGAAACGACGGAGGAGTGGTCTAACGAGGGGTTCACCACTCCGGTCTCCATCCCCCCTCCAGGGCCGATGCTCTGTGGTCGGACGCCTCGGCCACACCAAGGGACTATACCTGCAATGTCGACTGGACGGCCGACCTTGTAGAGCACTGGTAGACACGGGGTCAACCATTTCCTTGGTGCGACCTGGCGTCCTTCCGAATACCACCGGGCCACCTTCCAAGGCTTGGTCGCCAACCACCACGCAGATGGTCACAGTGACGGGAGAAGAGGTTGGCATGAGAGGGAAGAAGCCAGTAAAAGTTCAGGTTGGAGACCAGGAGCTGGAGCACGGGTTCTGGCTTGCCGACATCCGTGACGCATGCATCATTGGCCTGGACCTGCTGAGTCGTTGGGGCGCCCGTGTTAATGTGTCAGGGACATCTATCACTCTTGGCACGGAGACCGTGGCGCTCCAGTCTGGTAAAGAGAAGGACTGGCCCAAAGACAGGCGAGCCAGTCGTCGAGCAGCGACCAGACAGCCCAAACGGCCTTCCACTGCCCGTGGGCCCAACCAGCATCAGGCCGCTTCAGCCCCAACCACTGTGTCTGCTGCCCTTCCCTCCGCCGAGACGACAGAAAGACGAGAGGAGGCCGAAACACAACCAACTAAGGTCTTGGGGACGGTCAAATGGTTCAACGTCCGAAATGGCTACGGTTTCATCAACAGAAATGACACAAAAGAAGACGTCTTTGTCCACCAGACCGCCATAAAGAAAAACAACCCCAGGAAATACCTCCGCAGTGTTGGAGATGGAGAAACTGTGGAGTTTGATGTGATTGAAGGGGAAAAGGGAGCAGAGGCAGCCAATGTGACCGGCCCAGCGGGTGTTTCAGTCCAGGGGAGCAAGTATGCCGCTGGCCGGAACCGCTACAGGCGGTACCCCCGTAGGAGGGGCCCAGCCCGTGACCACGCTACCCCCCATACTTGGGTGACGAGAGCCAGGGAGCTCCAGCCCAGGCCAACTCCGGGGCGAGACAGAAGCAGACCTACGATGCCCCAAAAGGGTGTTTCTCCCAAGCTCTGCAGCCATTGGCAGGGGCCCGGGGAGATCTTGGGCCGACTATCGGGGGTGGGTACAGGGTGCGCATGCCGGGCCGAGACTGCACGGCGGAGGCGTCCTGAACACTTGAGGGACTTTGTGTTGAGAGATTGGGTCGTCGGGGGCGACTGACCCCTCTGGTGGGGGCTATGTAGCGATCTGCCCGGCATACGCTAGCCACACGTTGCGTGGCAGCGAAGAGCGCTAGGGATTGTGGGTAGCTCATGTCCCGGTTCTAAAAATGTTGTGGTATGCCTTTACGTTTCAGTAGTTAAGCTAATGTTATGTGTTTATGTTTCTTTAAGTTGTCGTAGTTCAGGTTATGGGGGAATGTTAAAATGCCTACCGTGACCGAGCCTTGCATGGCCGGAGGATGTGTTCTTTGTTGATCGTTGAAGGAGGGAAGAAAATAAAGGGTGACGTTCCTGGAGTCGTGCGGTGTATGGGGCACAGGAACTCTCCAGTAAAATCAATCTCTGTCTCTTGCCATCTTCTTCTGGCTGAGCTCGCCACATTATTGTCACTCTTTTATGGAGGGATTTCTTCTTGTGAACAATTTTATTGAATATATAAATACATATGGGGATTGAGAAAGACAACAGGCCTAGAGGTGAGTGTGGTCTGTACACCGGAAGAAATAGACCAGTTCCATCTCTCCTAGAGACAAGCACAAGGATGGCTTGTCCATAATCTGGAATAGACACTAACGTTCCTTGATTTGCAACCTGCAGAGTGGATCAGTGAGGTATTCCCATCAGCACTGAAGAGAAAGAGAACTGATGATAACATATATTGATTTCACTTATGATGCCTTTAACACCTCTCCTACCTTCAGTACCTGAGTGAGCGTACCAGGGCTCCCGAGTGGCGCAGCGGTCTAAGGCACTGCATCTCAGTACAAGAAGCGCCAATGCAGTCCCTGGTTCGAATCCAGGCTGCGTCACATCCGGCCGTGATTGGGAGTCCCATAGGGCAGCGCACAATTGGCACAGTGTCGTCTGGGTTTGGCCGGGGTAGGCCGTCATTGTAAATAGGAATTTGTTCTTAACTGACTTGCCTAGTTAAATGAAGGTTAAATAAAGGTTAAATAAAAAAAAGTTCAGAGAGCAGACAAGGAGGAGGTTGCAGTATGTCTTAAACATGGTGTTGTCATCTTGGTTGAGAGGAATCTCCCAAAACATGACTGAGGGTGCGTCTCAAATGTCACTATATTCCCTTTATAGTCTTATGGGACCTGGTCATAGTAGGGAAATATACTGTATATATATATATATACACTGTATACTGTGTATATGGGGAAAAGCGTGCAGAATCACACCTCTACTGCCCCCTAGCTGTGTAGAGAGGACTAGTCTCCATGATATTGGGGCTCAGTCAAAAGTAAAGTAAGGAAATTAAATAAAATTCAAAAGTCGTCTTTTTCTCTGTGGGGGATGTGTTTTTTCATGTTCAGAAACATCTGTCCTTCCCTTGAGATATTTTGCTCTTTCTGCATGGGAACATGCCTCCAGGGGAAAACTTCCTTGAGCGGTGTTCCATAAATATGGCTCCAGATTTGTTGATTGCAGCAGCATGATGCTATTTGTTAAGTTACTACTTGGTCTGAAAAAAGCAACAACAAAAAAAAAACTATAACTTACTGCTTACTGTGTGGAAGAAATATGTTTCTGTGTTGTCTTTGAGGAAATTCTTCTGTTCTCAGTCAGTGTTTCAATTACATCATTGATGAGGCTTGACAGTTGTTTGACAGTTACCATTTCCGCTTTCTGTGTAAAGACATTTGACAGAAAAACATCAACATATCTCAGTAATAGAGAGCACAATAGCAATGCTGGGTTACACTTTATTTGGATGCTCTGCAAATGATCATAATATCAACAAACTATCTGTTGATAAGCAACTGGTTGCTAAGGTTACAGTTAGGTTTAGAATAAGGGTTATGTTTAGGGTTAGTAGATAGTTAGTTGAAGTGTTACTGGTAGACTGTAGATAAACTATAGAGCATCTACAGATGGAGGATCCAAATAAAGGGTTACCCATCCAATGAACATATCACCCACACATTAAACTTTAGAGAGAATGACTGAGTGCTTCTGTTGGGCTGGGCCTTCCTTTTACGACATTCCTGGACCGGCACAAGCAGGTATTCCTCCAGGAAGGAATGTTTGTTCTCTGGGCCTGTGGGGAGACAGCTGCTTCCACTACAGCTGATTCTCTCCCGCCTCTTCTTCCCACTGCTTTCCGAGACTCAGAGAGACGTCTGGGACAGAGACGGAGACCATGGCTTTCCACAACCTCTGTCTGCAGGTTCTACTGCTAACTGTCTTCCTCTCCTACTGCGCTCACTCAGGTAAAACCCATCCGTCACTCACATTCATATTTTACATTTATGATTGAGCATACTCACTGACCTATCACGTTTATACTGTAAATTTGCAGGTTGACGTGTTCAAATGTCATAGTATGTTGCCACGTGACAAAATTGTTACAGCGAATAGAGATGTAGAAAAGGGTGCCTGCACGCCTGTCTCGATATATTTTCCTATCTAACTCTTTTTCGAAATTGCTGAGATCGGCCGAGACTTCATTTGTACTTCTTCTTGGGGACAGTGTGACATCTGATTTTCAAAGAGTTCAGTGGCTTTTCTATCCGCCCTGTAGCCACCATCTTGGACGCTCTGTGGGAGGCTTTGATTTTTGAAGTACACCGGGAGAAAGAATAATGGTTAAGAGAGAGAGGGAGAGAAGAAAGGAGAGGTAAACCAAGAGAATAGCAAGAGGGAGGGAAATTTAACAAAAAAAAAAGAGGAGGAGAGAGCGAGAAGGATGGAAGGATTTATGTGTGGAGGACAAAAGGAGGTCAAACCAAACCACAGCTCCTGGAGGGAAGATTTCACACCCTCACGTCACATTGTTTGTCTGTGAATGTCAGCCTCCTACCGTCTACTATCTGCTAGAGCAAGGAACTATAGCAAGCAGACTTTGTCGTCCGGGTTTGGCCGGGGTAGGCCGTCTTTGTAAATAAGAATTTGTTCTTAACTGACTTGCCTAGTTAAATAAAGGTTAAATAAAATACAAAAATGATAGAAAATACTGGTAGTTGTTTGATTTGGAACACAGCCCTGCGTCCCCGCCATCACACAGTTACTGTTGTTGTTTACACAATCCAAAAATTGTCCATTAGAAATCTCAATCTGGGTCAGGTGGGCGTGATTTAAAAGTGTCCTCTATTGTCAACATGACTAGCTAGATTATAAAATAGGCAATTCAGAGAGATGTTGTTGTGCATAGAAAGGAGTCGAGTGCATTCAGGTGGGTGTGTCCTGGCAAATGTTCTTCACAATAAGAAAAACGTTGATTCTGTTCAGGACAACCCAGGGTGTAACGATATGTCATCTTATAACTGTACATCAAACGTACTGTTTATGACTTGAGTGTTCTTCTTACTGTATATGACTGTATATGACTATATGAGTTTTATGATTTGGAGATGTGAAGTTCACATTTGGACTCTTGCATGTCTGACATCAAAGTGGTATTTACTATAATCCTCAATGGCTCATCTTTCAAAATACATTGAGTCCTCTTAATTTGCAGCATTTCCCCTCACTCAGACAACCAAACAATGGCAAAAGTTTCCTAATTAGCGGGAGGGATGGTGGCAACTTCTTGTTGCGTGCGGTGCTCAAGTCCAGAACGGCTGTCAGTCAAAGCCCATACAGAGCTGTGAAGCGCAGAGCCTGAGCTGTTGAATTATTTAAGAAGCGTGCCGTTTGTATTAATCTTGCATAGTAATGGTTGAAAAATAGAAATATCAGTACCAGAATTCCATTGTTGTTCAACGGACCTTCTAATGTGTTGTTTAGCTTTCCCTGGTAATACTTTGATAACTGGAGTGTTTTTTTTCAATCATTGGTGTGGTGAATGGGTATGAAGGGATGGATAAAGCCTTTTTTTTATATAAACATAATTGTTGCAACTTTTTTTTAATATACTCACCAACATTTCTATACACTGCATAGGTTTGACGTCTATCACTTGATAGGAGAATTGTAACACTTATATGTTATGAAACAGAGCTTCTTCAGTATTGGATTTGTCATAGGGCATATACACAGAGTGTGCAAAATATTAGGAACACCGGCTCTTTCCATGACATGACCAGGTGAAAGCTATAACCCATTATTGCTGTCACTTGTTGAATCCATTTCAATCAGTGTAGAAGAAGGGGAGGAGACAGGTTAAATTATAATTTATAAACCTTGAGACAATTGAGACATGAATTGTGTTTTTTTCAGAGGGTGAATGGGCAAGACAAAATATTTAAGTGTCTTTGAACAGGGTATGGTAGTATGTGCCAGGCACACCGGTTTGTGTCAAGAACTGCAACGTTGCTACGTTTTTCACGCTCAACAGTTTCCCGTGTGTAGCAAGAATGGTCCACCACCCAGAGGACATTCAGCCAACTTGACACAACTGTGGGAAGCATTAGAGTCAACATGGGCCAGCATCCCTGTGGAACGCTTTCGACACCTTGTAGAGTCCATGCCCCGACGAATTGAGGCTGTTTTGAGGGCAAAAGGGGTTGCAACTCGATATAGTCTTTCATAATAATGAGATAACAGTTGATACAAAGTGATGTAATGTTTAGATCAAGTACAATGTCTCTGATTTGTCTGTGCGTCTCCTACAGATGTCACAGGGGAGAGCAAGCTCCATAGACTACTGAAGAAAAGAGAAGGTAATATGGATTATGGCTGTTTTTCATGAGAAAGAAATAACTTTATCGACAAATCTACCTCAGGCGGTAAACTTTTCACACTTGTCTAGCTTTGAATAGCCCTGTCAAGTTCAGACAGACCTCCATGCCATGCAACACACGCAGTCCTCTGTGGGATCAGTGCCTGGATTGATAAGTGACAGTTTCACATGGTGATGGCTTTATGATTCTCATTAATAATCTAAAAGCAACCGTTGATATTTAAAGAGTCGCTGATGCAGCCTTGGGCCCCTCTCCTGTCTCTCCTGGCTGCTGCTGGTCGGTCAGAACCACTCTATATCTCAGTCACTGACAGCTCCCCTGCTCCCTACACACTTCCCCTGCCTCCGACCCTGCTGTAGACAAACAGGTGTGGTTATTGACTGCTTTACATCCACACCTTGAGCCTTAACGTCTCCTACCTGTATTTCCTTAGCGGACGGAGATAGGAAGCCTGTGGGGGTGGCGGTGGCCCCCTCCAAGGCCAAAGAGTTCCTGACCTCACTACGGAGGCCCAAGAGGAACATCTGGGACCGCAGCAGGCCAGACGTGCAGCAGTGGATCATGCAGTTCATGCACATGGGTTATGACGAGGCGGTAGGTGCGCTGCACACTGTACCCTTTACAATACACTACACTCTGTGCACACAGGTGCTTTACCCATTGGTCAGTAAAACATTCCTATAGTCCTTACGGTAATTATAAACTGGGTGGTTCGAGTCATGAATGCCGATTGGCTGACAGCCGTGGTATAGATAGATAGATAGATAGATAGATAGATAGATAGATAGATAGATAGATAGATAGATAGATAGATAGATAGATAGATAGATAGATAGATAGATAGATAGATAGATAGATAGATAGATAGATAGATAGATAGATAGGTACTTTATCTATCCCTGAGGGGAAATGTCTTAAATATATCAGACCGTATAGCACGGGTATGACAAAACATTTATTTGTACTTCTCTAATTACATTACATTGTCTACAGCAATACAGCAACACAGTGCAACTCATTCAGGCTGTACAGAGACATGACCTCTGTCTACAGCAACACAGTGCAAGTCATACAGGCTGTGGAGAGACATGACCTCTGTCTACAGCAACACAGTGCAAGTCATACAGGCTGTGGAGAGACATGACCTCTGTCTACAGCAACACAGTGCAAGTCATACAGGCTGTGGAGAGACATGACCTCTGTCTACAGCAACACAGCAACACAGTGCAACTGCTCTCTGACGTTTAGACAGCTGTATCAGAAAGTGTATGGGTGTTTGTGTGTAAGCTCTGTTCACTGTCCAGACAGCTCTATTATAAGGTGATATTTTTTATTACCGCTAGCGAGGCTGTGTGATTGGGTTAATGTCGTTATCTGTGACACCTGTCTCCTAGCGGGCTCAGCAGCTGCCCCTGTGTGTGTGTGTGTGTGTGTGTGTGTGTGTGTGTGTCAGTCAGTTCCAGCTCATCCCAGCTCCAACATCAGCAGCTGCCCCGTGTGTGTGTGTGTGTGTGTGTGTGTGTGTGTGTGTGTGTGTGTGTGTGTGTGTGTGTGTGTGTGTCCAACAGCGGCAGACCTGTCCAAACCGTCTCGCCACATAAAGCCCCCTGCCTCCAGAAATGCATAATAGAAAACCTGTCAGTTAATTATTCAAGACAAACGTGCACTAACGTGAGGCTGCCCTCTAACGCCATTCACACTAGAACTCAGACACACCATCCCTTCTAAGACATCATCTATTCAAACATATTTACACTACTTTTGGTTGATTTCCCACTGGGGCCAAACATTATACGCCCCCCCAAAAAAAATCTGCACTCAATGTACTGCACCTTGGATCAAAGCATCTGTTATAATGGTATTATTATATTGTATATCCAGTTGATGGCTCTCTCCTAATACACACGCTCTCTCTTTACGAGTTTTCTAGTTTGATTTCTTTAACGTTTTATCTCTTGTTGTCCATCCATCCCACAGAAGCTTGAGACCGACCTGTCCTACTGGATGGACCTGGCCCGGTCATCAGACCAAGGTCGCCAGCACCATTATGACGAGAACGCCCCCATCGGGCCCCAGGACCCCGGTTCCTACAGACACGGCGCCAACGTCAATTATGACTACTATTAATTGGCCCGCTGTGATTTACTCAGCTTAATGTCTCAAGATAACAATCACATGAGCTTAAAGGGATCGTTCAGAGATTTTACATATTAAGATATGTTTCCTTAGACTACTTCAAAGTAAGTAAATAAATACAGTTGATGTCGGAAGTTTACATATACCTTAGCCAAGTACATTTAAACTCAGTTTTTCACAATTCCTGACATTTAATCCTAGTCAAAATTCCCTGTTTTAGGATCACCACTTTATTTTATGAATGTAAAATGTCAGAATAATAGTAGAGAGAATTATTTATTTCAGCTTTTATTTCATTCATCACATTCCCAGTGGGTCAGAAGTTTACATACACTCCATTAGTATTTGGTAGCATTGCCTTTAAATTGTTTAACTTGGGCCAAACGTTTCGGGTAGCCTTCCACAAGCTTCACACAATAGGTTGGGTGAATTTTGGCCCATTCCTCCTGACAGAACTGGTGTAACTGAGTCAGGTTGGTAGGCCTCCTTGCTCGGACACGCTTTTTCAGTTCTGCCCACACATTTTCTATAGGATTGAAGTCAGGGCTTTGTGATGGCCACTCCAATACCTTGACTTTGTTGTCCTTAAGCCATTTTGCCAAAACTTTGGAAGTATGCTCGGGGTCATTGTCCATTTGGAAGACCCATTTGCGACCAAGCTTTAACTTCCTAACTGGCTTTTTTTTATGGCGGTTTTGGAGCAATGGCTTGTTCCTTGCTGAGCGGCGTTTCAGGTTATGTCGACATGCACAAAGTAGATGTCATAACCGACTTGCCTAAACTATAGCTTGGTAACATGAAATCTGTGGAGTGGTTGAAAAATGAGTTTTAATGACTTCAACTTAAGTGTATGTAAGCTTCCGACTTCAACTGTATGTTTTTATGTAAAATCGCTGAACTGTCCAAATCACATGACTGCTTCCCTCTTCTGCCTTCTGCAACGTATCCCTCTGATGCTATTCTCCACACATACAGTACTGTAGCCTTCTCTGTAGTGCAAGACATGGAGCTAAGACATGCCTGTCCCAGACTATGGATTGGGTTGCACTGTCTCTACATTGTATCCTTTGTTGTCTGGGAGATTGAGACCTGCTGTACCTGCTGATGTACATGCTGTGATAGGACCACAATGCATTGGGTTGATCAGTCTGAATAACTAAATAAAGAGAGTCAAAATCCTGACTCTGTCCAGTGTGTGGTGAACCAGCAGACTGTACAGATACATGCAGTACCTCAACCAGCCTGTAGGTTGGATGCCAATCTTTCCCTCAACTGATGCGAACGAACAAACTAACCATCATGGTGAAATAACGGTAAAGGAGGGGCGACACATCAAGCAGAGGAGATGGCAGCACCAACCACAGTCAACAGTTTAATGGAAGAAAACAAGGGAGGTTGAAAGAGAAGAGAAACCCATGAGTGATTGTTATCCCTTCTAACCCATGGTTTGTCCCACTGGAATTGATTTTCTGTGGGAAGAGTTGGTGCTATCTGGGATCCTTGGGATGTCCCTACCCTAAACCCTAACCTTAACCCTTACCTTAACCATTTCAAATGTCAACTTCAATGGGTTAACGTCAGAGTTGGGACGTCCCAAGGTTCCCAGATAGCACTGACCGATTGTGTTGTGTTTGAGTTGCTCCCTGTGATAGGGCTGCAACAGCGGATGAGAAATGTTCCACTCTGAAGCACAATGGAATATCTGTCAGTCATTTGTTTGTGTCCAATAGTCTCTTACACATAAGACAGAGTCTTGTAGTAAACTTTTGGATTTTCAGTAGCTGTACACACACACACTAAACAAATATGAAGAGGGGGCACGACTTTGTAGACAAGCAGCTCTATAGAGCGGGAGTAAAGTTCTGATACGTATGTTATTGCTTTCAGATCCCTAGCTTACATCTCATAAATTCCTAACCTGCTACGAAAAGTGAATTCCCAAATAAGCTGTATACCATCTAATCTAAACCACATCTCTGCTAACACTACACCAGGGAGGCTGCTCCCTGCTCTGTCCGACTCACCACCAGGACCGAAGATAATTTTTCCTCTGAGAATAGCTACGTTCACACATCACTGTTTTTCGCTGCCAGTTAGATTTCCTGCCTCTAATTTATAACACAAGTTGATTTCTCATAGATTTCAATAATAATGTACATGGGGTAATAATATACATACTGATTTAAATGTTTTGATTCCATAAAACACCATGGAGTGTCACTTCCTGTTATCTCACACTGAATGAGCAACATGCATCTCTAATCCTGGTCCATCCAGCCTGCTCCATGCTGTGTTATTCAGATGTTGTCCAGAGAAGGGCGGTAGAAATCACACATGCCAGAGGAGGGCATGTCCAACTGGGAATTATGTTCATAGAGAACGTTTAGTCTAGTGTGGAAATGTAACGTTGTTAATCATGCAATTGATCAGTTCAGGAAAGTAATTGAACTCAAATATTTACTCTCTTGTATGATTTGGCTGTGAAGTATTAGTTTGGATGGTAAAGTCTGCATTATTTGGATAAACATACTGATGCCACAACCGATAAAGGCCATACAAACCATAAAGAAAGACATAATGTGATTAACAAATGTATGACTACAGCTATTTGTGATCATCATAAAAACCCATGAGTAACCACGTTCAGCAGGTCCACTCCCTTCCCATAGACAGTTTGATGTTGTTTCCCCCCTGCTCCTCAAATGAAATGTGATTGGTCGCATCCCCATATTTAGAAGATGTTATTGTGGGTGTAGCGAAATGCTTGTGCTGCTAGCTCCAGCAGTGCAGTAGTATCTAACAATTCACAATGCACACTGACCTAAAAGTTTAAAAAAAATAATAATTAAGAAATATATCAATATTAGGAGGACACAGGATCTCTCTGTAATGCAATGTCATTGATATTCTAATTCTATTTTTTTGCTTTGTGTTTGGTTTCCACCAGCCATCAATAGGTCACCAAGATACTATGAGGCTAACTCACCCAATAGGAGAGAAGATTATTAAATATGCACAATAGAATAAATAAAGAAGAAGAAAAAGTTGAATTAGCTAGGTTAGTGAATGCTGCAGGATGATGTCACCTCTAAGTGTATGTCCCAAATGGCACCCTATTCCCTGCATAGGACTCTGGTCAAAAGTAGTGCAATATAAAGAGAGTAAGGTATCATTTGGGACGCACACTTGCGCTTTTTACGAGGGCAACAAGAGAGGAATGCTTAAAGGGGGGGGGGGGGTCTTGTGGGCTGGAAGCTGATGCTTTTCGTGGCGTAATGGCTCTGGTTACCAGGTGTCAAAGTGCTGGGGCTGAGAGAGACATCTCATCCCTCAGGGCTGCTTGGAGCTCAGGAACAACAGCGGACACTATGCCGTGGGTCAGTGTCATTTTCCATTGTCCATTTTCTGCCTTCAACCAAAGAAAGAATGAGACGGAAAAATAAAGAATCTCTGCTCATGTAGTATATAGAAGGCTAGTATTTGTCTATACCTTCTGACCATGAAAAATAATCAACCATACCTCCACTGCTTTTCCGTCTAGATGAAAGAAAAAATTCAGAGAAAGGTTAATTGAGTCGTTTTCAACTGTTATCATCCTATTATGGCTGTCAGGGGAGAACATTCAGCCTCTTATCTGGGTATTCTGGGAATTATGTATTTTCTTCCCCAGCCCTTACACACCTTCTGTCCATGTGCATATATTAATCTACACTGATGGCTCTCACACACACAAGCACGCACACACACACACACCTTATCCTCCGCACAGCGCAGATCCAATAACATATTTCCATGCTGGCAGAATAAATACATCAAATTGTATTTATAAACCAACACTTTGAGGTTTGCAATATATCACATTTCAAAGTTGAAGGATTTATATGCACATGAAGAGGCGTTGTCGTTACAAATCAAATCAACGTTTATTGGTCACGTACACAGTTTAGCAGATGTTAGAGCGGGTGCAATGAAATGCTTACGTTACTAGCTCCTAACAAGGCAGTAAAATGTGAAACAATTACAAAACAATTACATTATTTAAATACACACACCACGTAGCATACAATCTTGTTAATCCTGTGCAGCCAACACAACTGATTCAGCTAATCAAGGGGCTTGTTGATTAGTTCAATCAGGTATGTTGAAAATACACATTTTCATCCCTGTGGGTTCCCACTACCAGGACCAGATGTAACATACTGTATATGCAGCGATTCAGGAAACAGGTGCAGAAGGTGAGTTGAATAATAATAATAAACATGAAGATAATACAACGCAGAAGACGCGTACTGAACGTTACCAAAACCAATACTGCCTGATGACAGAGGCTTACTGAGGGCTATATGAAGGGAGAGTAATCAGGGTGGTGATCCAGGTGTGCTTAACGATGGGGAGTAGGTGCGCGCGATGTGGGCTGCCAGGACTGGTGGTTAGTAGACCGGCGACGTTGAGCGGTTTTTAGTTTTAACCATGTTTTTAACCTATAGAGTGGTTGTTTAAATGTACTTTGTTTATAAACAATGGAGAAACATAAGCTAATATTTTGGGTTCTGATTGGGTATGACAGTTGAACTGAGATCATGAGGCGTTTGTAAGTTATGTTCTTCAAGAATCAATGGCTATACAGTATATATTTAATTTATGACAAAAACAAAGTTGGAGAAACTAAGTATTATAGCTTAAAAAATGTAATGTAGCCTTTTATTTAAACAACGCCCTTGGATGCATGTCTCTGGGACACTATACACCACAGCAAACAGTTCAGGCCATCAGCATAACACAGCTTCTACATGATAGTTTCAGTTAATTAGACAAATGACCTCTGGCTTGTGTCATGGATTAATTTAATTGATCTGTGTTTGTTTATCAGTGCTCTGGTTAGTGGAGGAGGTGTATTGTATGGACATAGGCTACAGAGCTAAACAAGAGCCAAGCCAGAGGGCTCAGTAGCTGTCCATCTCACATGAAAAGAGGTCTAAGATAGATGTAAATAAGTACTAACAAGGCACTTGGAGACTTGCAAGTTTAATCAATATATGGAATATATTCATTTTGAAATAATCCATCGGAATATAGGGTCTAACAAGTGATTATATATTCATTTTGAAATAATCCATTGGAATATAGTCTAACAAGTGATTATATATTCATTTTGAAATAATCCATTGGAATATAGTCTAACAAGTGATTATATATTCATTTTGAAACAACTCTTCGGAATATAGGCTCTAACAAGTGATTATATATTCATTTTAAAACAACCCTTCGGAATATTGGCTCTAACAAGTAATTCTATATTCATTTTGAAATGATCCATCGGAATATAGAGTCTAACAAGTAATTCTATATTTGTTTTGAAACAATCCATCATATTATAGATTTTGTGTGATGAAATTGGAGAAGCGGTAGGCCTATACAGTAGAAATGTGGTCGTCAAAGGAATGTTATATTGTATTTGTGTTCTATCGATTCCCGGGGTCATTTCATGTTTTCATGTGTATCTGAGCGATTCGCTGTTCAAGCAGGCAGAAATACAGCTGGCATGACGCATCATACTGGCTTTCCTTCCGCCTGCTTGCATGGCGAGTAGCTCAGAGACGCACAAATACGATGTAACATAAAAAATGGGTGAATCTTTACTTTAACTAAGTTGATGGAACTGATGCCACACACACATTTTTTTTTTATGATGCACTAATTCAAGACAATATAATTGCGAGTGTCACTGACATGCTTCCTGTAATTATAAAGTAGAATACTGGTATGAATGTTTTCTATCATGGATGATGGAAGTAGGCCCCAGGTTCAGTCAATGTAGATGTGTTAAAAAATGTACGTCATTCAAGGCTTGTTTGACTCCAGTGCAGCTTGCTAACAGCCTTAGCACTTCCTCTCTGCACCACATGCTATGAAGTAAAACCCTTTGGGGTGAGAATCTGGCTCCTCAAACAAACAGACAAATTAGAACAGCTACAGTAGGAGTTCTACTGACAGATAATCTACCTCAGCGGGATGCGAGTCATTTTCTCTCAAACCCCCCCCCCACAGTAGAGGATGCTGCAGGTATAAAAACAGCTCTTTTCATTTAGAAAAATGACTTCCCACCCTAATAAGCTTTGACCCTTTTTTACGTTGCCAACCAGCGTAACAGCAGAGTATACTACCGCTAACCCACCTGTCGGTCAGTTCCATTCAACCGCACGGTCCTCAATATCATTATTAGTGCATAATACAGTCACGATAGAATTGACCACAACTCCATTGAATGACCAAAGGAAAGCAAAATAAATCAGAAATTATTATTCATGTAACGTCTGCGCTGAGGAGTCGGGAAGCAAGTTCAGGGAGTGAGTGTTTTAATAAATAAACAAAACATAGAAAACGGAACAAAGCACAGACAGGAAGCTGGAACAGAGTCAATGACACCTAAGGAAAGAACCAAGGGGAGTGACGTATATATGGAAGGTAATCAAAGAAGTGATGGAGTCCAGGTGAGTGTGATCTGGTGCGCGTGGCGATGGTGACAGGTATGCGGGATAATCAGCAGTCTGGTGACCTAGAGGCCGGAGAAGGAGCACACGTGACAGTACCCCGTCCCCGACGTGCGGCTCCAGCAGCAGGACGCCGACAAAAGGAACGACCTCTGGGATCAGGAGCGGACCAGTCACCACTGCAGAGGCAGTCCGGTGACCTAGAGGTTTGAGAGGGAGTATACGTGACAGCACCCCCTCCCAGACGCGCGGCTCCAGCAGCAGGATGCCGACTTAAGGGACGACCCCGGGGATCAGGAACGGACCGGTCACCCCTGCTGAGGCGCGGGAACCTGTCGAGCCAGCGGGGCACGGGAATCTGACGAGCCAGCGGAGACAGGAGAGCCTGACAAGCCGGCTGAAACGTGGGAGCCTGACGAACCGGTGAAGGTATGGGGAGCCTGACGAACCGGTGAAGGCATGGGGAGCCTGACGAACCGACTGAGGCATAAGAGCCTGACGAGCTGAGGCATGGGGAGCCCAACATTGCCCACACAAACAAACAAAAAAACACTCCGTGATGCTTCCCTATGTTTGGAGGTGTCATTCTGTAACGTCTGCGCTGAGGAGTCGGGAAGCAAGTTCAGGGAGTGAGTGTTTTAATAAATAAACAAAACATAGAAAACAGAACAAAGCACAGACAGGAAGCTGGAACAGAGTCAATGACACCTGAGGAAAGAACCAAGGGGAGTGACATATAGGGGAGGTAATCAAAGAAGTGATGGAGTCCAGGTGAGTGTGATGAGGCGCTGGTGCGCGTGACGATGGTGACAGGTGTGCGGGATAATCAGCAGTCTGGTGACCTAGAGGCCGGAGAAGGAGCACACGTGACAATTCAAGAGAACACATCCTAAGTCAATGATGCAATGTGAGAAGCTGTACACAGAGGAAGAAGAAACATGGTTTAACAGCATTAGCAAATAGCTCATATTAAAGAAGAGTGTAATTTATGACGGTCCAGATAGATGGTGGACTCTAGATCAGTTCCTATGCATCGTCATAATCCACACAGGACAGGCAGAACTTGACGAAAGCACTTCCCTGAAGCCGCAGGCGACATGGTCACGTGACACTGGAGAAAAATCAGTTCCTTATTGACATGTGAGAGGAGGAAACAGGAAAGTGGATATGATGTTTCTGTCATGTCTCATCAAACACAACTACTTCTATAATAATCCCTTAGCCTCTGTCACAGGCTTTCATCCTATATGGCATAAACGTCTTTGGAAAACAATCACTTTCACCGTAAACGTGTGTCGCAAGACATGACTCCAAAGACATAGCCTACGTACTGTATGTCTGCATGAAAGGTCTACTCTAACTAATTGACCCTCTGCCCTCTAGGACCTTAAGACAGAATCCAGGCCGGGGCTGGCTAGAAGCCAAAGAGGAAACAGAAGAGATTTAAACGTCATCTCTTCTCATCCCAAGGAGGAAAGAGCTGCAATTTAAATGTCCTCTCTCTCTTTTCACGTCCAGTATTCATCCAGTATTCCCCTGGGCTCACACCAACGCCTATCTGTGTGATTGACAAGCCATGTTCCAACCCCTCAGAGAGATACTCGTCATGTCTGGCTTTTATGCAGTACGCAATGAAGACCGGCCACTAAATTACTGACAGGGATCGAGGGATCGAGGAGGACAGTCGCATTGAATTTTGAATGACACTTGATTTGAGAATGACGAAATGTGACATTTCAACACATAGAGGGAAATAAACGAGTATAAGAACGTTTTCTAATGTAATCAAAAACCAAATCATAAAAAATATCCAAGCTTCAAATTTGCTAAAGGTCATATGGGTACTTTTTGGGCTCTACAGGTCTGGGTTGAAGTTTGTTTTCTCGCTAGAGCGTGGGAGAGAGTTGTAGTGTTAGTGACTTTGTCTAATAGCTGAAGGGCAGCCCCCTGACATGCCTAGCTACTACCTCAGCGTTTAATTAACTTATTCCGACTCCCCGGCCTCCTGATGCCATCTCTGTACATGGCATCTGCTGTGAACATATTTCACTTAGATGCTCAGGGGGGAATACAGACATGGAAACCAAACAGAAGTAACTGGAATATGAAGTGTAAATCTATTCAAGTGGCATGAAAGTTTTTTTTTCTTAATTCACTCTTTAAATAAAATATTATATTTAATATCTCTCGACAATTTTTTTTTTATTTTGCATGATTTGTAATAGTCTTTATCAGGACTCAGGATATGACCCAGATGCAGACACAGGATGGTTCAGTTCTCATGTTATAGTCTTCACCAGGACTCAGCATATGACCCAGATGCAGACACAGGATGGTTCAGCTCTCATGTTATAGTCTTTATCAGGACTCAGGATATGACCCAGATGCAGACACAGCATGGTTCAGTTCTCATGTTATAGTCTTCACCAGGACTCAGCATATGACCCAGATGCAGACACAGGATGGTTCAGATATCATGTTATAGTCTTTACCAGGACTCAGCATATGACCCAGATGCAGACACAGGATGGTTCAGTTCTCATGTTATAGTCTTTACCAGGACTCAGCATATGACCCAGATGCAGACACAGGATGGTTCAGATATCATGTTATAGTCTTTACCAGGACTCAGCATATGACCCAGATGCAGACACAGGATGGTTCAGATATCATGTTATAGTCTTTATCAGGACTCAGGATATGACCCAGAGGCAGACACAGGATGGTTCAATTCCCAGATAATTTATTATAACACGGGGCAGGCAAAGGACAGGTCGAGGACAGGCAGAGGTTCGTAACCAGGTCAGAGACCGATAGGTACCAGACGGCAGGCAGGCTCAGGGCAGCTAGAGGTTCGTAACGAGGTCAGAGACCGATAGGTACCAGACGGCAGGCAGGTTCAGGGCAGCTAGAGGTTCGTAACCAGGTCAGAGACCGATAGGTACCAGACGGCAGGCAGGCTCAGGGCAGCTAGAGGTTCGTAACCAGGTCAGAGACCGATAGGTACCAGACGGCAGGCAGGCTCAGGGCAGCTAGAGGTTCGTAACCAGGTCAGAGTCCAATAAGTACCAGACAGCAGGCAGGCTCAGGGTCAGGACAGGCAGAATGGTCAGAACCAGAAGGACTAGAAAACAGAAACTAGAGATACAGGAAAACTGAGAAACTAGAGATACAGGAAAACAGGGAAAAACATGCTGGTAGGACTTGACGAGACAAGACGAACTGGCAACAGAAAAACAGATAAATACACAGGGGATAATGGGGGAAGATGGGAGACAACTGGTGGGGGGTGGAGACAAGCACAAGACAGTCGATCATGAAGACAATAAAAGTGGTGACCTTTTAAAATGAGGCATCAGATCAGACTAATTTCACAGAAAAGAGATCGATGTTTTGAATTTCAGGAAAACTGAACAAATACGAAGTCCTGATGGGTTTTGGCTTCAGAAAGGTAATCTCATGATTGTGGCACAAAATCGATTGAGTCATCTTGATGAGACATTAGATTCTGTCACTCTTTTGTTTCCCAATGATGAGAATTTAGAACCAACTATTAAACAACAGACAGATTTGTCTGGAAACCTTCTGATACCACCTTTTCTTTGTGAACTTTCTTTCTGCTTCACCAGATATATTTTTATTGTAGTGACAAACCTCAAATGACAACGGATGTTCAAACACCGCACTGAGATCAAATTATCCTTAACCCAATGTGTCCCACCATGATGCTGGGACGTTTCTGACTTCTAACACCTTTTAAACATTGTGCATTTGAGCAGACTTCTGGGTTGTAACATTGGATTTGTCTGGTTCTTCCGCATCCGTTGGTACCATTAGTCTGTGTGATTAACAGGGGCGGAGCTAGAGCAGTGTTTGTGAGACAAGGGCGGAACCTGGAGGGGGCGGGTCTTTTAACAAAAACGTCTATAGAGTCCAAATGATTTGAGCTACAAACTATTAAAGGCTATCTATAAAAAGCAGAGACTCTCACGAAGAAGCACACGCTTTCTCAATGACGCGCACAAGGTATAAAATAGTTGTTAAAGGGTAAGAAGATAATAGTAAATCCCAGGACATTTTTGTTTATTTTTGTATTTATTTAACCAGGCGCCTCTAGCACTGAGATGCAGTGCCTTAGACCGCTGCACCACTCTGGAGCCCTTTGTATAGTGTCTATAACACTGTAATACATAGTTTCTGTCACAAACTGTTGAATATTCATTTCCCACTGAGCAAACAATTTCTGTATTTAAGCATTCGTATAAATTCCTTTTTATCCGAGTTTTTATTGACATTTGTCATTAAAACTCATGATTGCAACTGTTTATGTCAACTAGTTTTGTGTTCTACTTGTAGCCCTGGTTGTCCTGAAAAGAAAATTATAAAACATTTCATTGTGAATCTAAATATAAGGGCTGGACATTCAGATAAATGAGATTTTTCTGGTCTCGGGACTGATAGGGTTAAATAATTCTCTCACTTTAGGTCTTGGTTGGGTGTACAAAGTGCTCTCATCACCTCACAGCAGAAATAACCCCTTTCCTCTTTGTCAGAGATGTCATAGATCAGATCATATGTCATTCCAGGTCACAGTACGTCCAAATAGTTGCCCTTGGTTACCCCTGTGTCCTCAACTATCTTTCCTAGTACTTCAATGTTTTCATCATCTCTTTCAGGCTCTATAAAAGGTCCCTGCAGCAGTCAACAATTATTTACATGTAAAGTGCAACACTTCCCCCAACCCTTCTAACAACACCCTCTTGCACCATCTCTCTCTCACCCACACTGTAAAACTGTCTTGTTGTTTTGACAGTATTATACAATAAAACTAACAGTAAAGTATTGTATTAATAATTTTTTGTAAATCACCGTAAATGCCAATGCACTCTGGGTGATTTTAGGCTTAAACAGCAAATTATACCGTAAATTCCAAAGAAACTTTGGTTTAACAGTACATTACTGTAACTGCACAACATTGTCAGATTGGCAACTGGCAACTTTGTCAAACAATTCTGAGTGACAGGATTGAAAGAAATCTGAATATTACACTGTAATGGAAAACTTTGATCTATATGGTACATTTTTACATTTATCAACAATAAAATACTGTGAAGCACTATACTGCAGTATACTGTAAATTATGGTGCATTGTGGGAAAATGTTGTGGGCAGGGAAATAATTGCTGTTTCGAATGGTACTGTAATTCTACCCCACAGAATACAGTACCGTACCATATTTTTGGAGCACCAATATATTTTTGACCACACTGTAAAAACTGTAACTTGTTTTTACCGTAACTTATTGGCAGCCAGTTACCTGTAGGTTACTGTAAAAAAATACATTACAGCATGTTACCGTAAATTCCCAATAAACTTTGGTTTAAGAGTACATTACTGTCAATATGTTTTTTTCGTGGTTGTTAACATATTTTAATGAGCCAGAAAGAGGCTACATTTGTGGCACCCATTAGTGAGAGTGCTGTACCAATTTAACTGATATGCGGTCTGTAGTGCCCCAGCGATTAAATGTGTATTGGGGACAGATTGGAGTGGCAGCAAGTCTCAAACCATAAATGGTTGAGTATTTGCCATGTCCTTTGGTCTGTTTTACCCTGTAGTCACCTCCAGTTTGGAATACCAAATGGTATTTGGAATACCAAATGGTATTTTATTGGAGCATACAATATGGCTCAGTATTAGTATTATTTATTTTATACAGTATTTTTTGCTTGTATTTATCAAGGGTGCCAATCATTTTGGCCTGACAGTATATATCTCCATGTCAACATATTATGAGACCGACCCTCTTCTTCTTCTCTCTCATCAGTGGCGCCGCCACACTTTGGACAAGGCTCCTTCAGCTTTATTACGGATAATGGGCAGACAAGACATGGACAAGCTTTCCCCCCTGACGGTAATAAGACCCACACAACTCCCCAGCCTGTGTTCCTCTCTCACTGCTGCTGGACCCACTAGTCTTAATGAAAGACTGTCAGTCTTCATGTGTTCAACCACATGCTGTTAATGCCGCTTGGCCCCTGTAGCTGTTTCAAAACCCAGAATAAATAAGAGACTAATGTTTCAGGTTCTCGTGCTCTCAGACTCTCAGTTCTGGAGAGGTTAGGTTGGCTGCGCTGCAGTGGCAAGGATGTGTATGCATTCATATCTTGGCAATCTGTGTCTTCCCACTCTTCCCCAGGTCTCCACAGGTGTTAATGTTATAATGCGTGCCCTGAAGCCCTGCCTACGTATCAATCAAAGTTAGGCCCAGCACTGTCATAATGTTCCATGGAGATAGTCGTGATAGGGCTCCATGGAGATAGTCGTGATAGGGTTCCACAGTGTGTGTGTGTGAGGGGTAAAAGCCAATCTGTGGAGAGACACATGGGATAGAGCAGAGCTGTTTCCATAGGATCATTTTTCTTATGTTTTTAATTTAATTAGGCAAGTCAGTTAAGAACAAAGTCTTATTTACAATGACGGCCTACACCGGCCAAACCCAGACGACACTCCAGTTGTGATACAGCCTGGATTCGAACCACGGTGTCTGTATTGACGCCTCTAGCACTGAGATGAAGTCCCTTAGACCGCTGCGCCACTCGGGAGCTGTCCCTATAGGAGATAAAGAGAGGAATGCTCTCAGTCAAACACCAGTTATACCAGCCAAAACTCCAGTGGATTATGTGCTGTCCAGACATGTAGAATGTTAAACTTATGGCATGGTGTGACATTTTCTTTCCATAGGCAAATGAGGTGTACAGATACTGAATGATGTATTATATTACACGATCCCACCATGCGCCACATGGACCCACCAGGGGTTTATCTCCACTGGAACACCATGAGAAGGTCATGGCCCTTGTCTAATAGCCATTACATTCTCAACAATGCCTCGATATATCTCTGAAAAAAATATGAATTCCATGAGGTCAGCAGTGTTACAAAGTGTTATGGGATTACCAAAGGAATACAGGAAGTAGCAGACAGAGGTGATGGGAGAATTATGAGAAGGAGCAAACACAGTCGTAAACCCTCTCAGCACAAACCCATGGAAAATAAACTGTTTCCAGTGATAGAAATCTAAGGGCATAGCCAAGTCAACAACAGTTAGAAATAGGACCATTTTGACAATGTGTTGTTGTTAAATGCCTCGGACTGAGAGGTGATCAGCAGATAATGAACCTGAATTAACAGGGTGATATGATGAGACGGCGAAACGTTAGTAGTGTTCAGTAGAAGGCACTCACCAAGATTTGTTCAAGTATTCCAATCCATTTTCAATCTGAATCTCTGAACTATCTCCTCTCTCATTTCCTCTCCTGCTGTGAGAATATGTACCAATATGTACCAAGTTGGAAGAAGTGGAGAAACCTCGTCAGTCTTGCCCTACAGCAACAGTGTGACTAAATGTGTGAAACTCTGAAATATGGCATAGAGAGAGCCACTCAAAGGTTTGTAGAGCTAGTCAGTTGAGAGGGCCCTATCCTCTCTTTCATTTCCTCTCCGGAGACTATACATGCTGCCAGCACCTTCTTGACAATTTTCACCCTGTGCATTGCAGACCATGCACTACTGTGAGTTATAGTATACATGTATTTTCCATCTCCAGGTTATTTGAGGACTGTTGCTTGTGATCTCCAGTTATTATTGATCCCGGATTATAAAACGTCTCATGATAGTGGAAGTCAGATTGATGACTTCAGTCTCAATTCAATCTGTAGCCCTTGAATATCCGCTTTATAGCGTGATTGACAATTAAAGGCAACGTTCCCAGGGTCGCAGAGACTGCATTCACGGTAAGCGTTGCATATGTCGGCTCAATCAGAAATTACCTTTAAATGTGAACCCGCTACAACACAGATATTCTGCGCTACGGATTGAATCGAGCCCTTCCTCTCCCCTTCAATCAGGTGTTATATTATATGGCTCTGAGTGGACGTTCCCCTGGAAATCAGTATTACCCTTGTGTTGAATACAGGGTGTTATTTAATATTGATATGCCAACGGATATTCAACAGGATCCCACTTCTGAGAAAAGAATTATGTTTATTGGGAAGGTAGCTAGAATGTAATGGTAGTAGTTACCAGACAGTTGTCAACAATCAAAATCAAAGTTGACAAATTCTGAAATATTTTGCATCTGGACAGCGTCCTGCTTCCTCTGTGCACCAAAAACAGTGTTATGTTGATTATCTCGGAATTGTTTGCTGAAAGATTAAACAATTATCATTAACAATTATTTCCTCCTGTCACGCCTCGTTAAAAGAGTCTAGTGATTATTTCACATTTTAGCAGACGCTCTTATCCAGAGCAATTTACAGGAGCAATTAGGGTTAAGTGCCTTGCTCAAGGGCACATCGAAATATTTTTCACCTAGTCAGCTCAGTGATTCGAACCAGTGACCATTCAGTTACTGGCCCAACACTCTTAACCACAGTATTATATCTGGTGGGTTGCCATCCTTCCCTCTGTTCATTTATTTATTGAATGTATTTAGCCATGGAAGTCCCTTTGAGATTGATATCTCTGTTTGTGATATCTCTAGTGAGCCCTAACATCATTATATTGGAATAAATAGATTATAATGAATTATTTCTGGCATTATTTCTATTTGTATTATGAGTGTGAGAAATATTCATTTGAAATGAAAAATCAACACAAGAGTTAACTCCAATGATTCTGGGGTGAAGAACGAATCCAAATACTGCATCTATTTGTAGAAATACCTAAAGTGGTTCAATTTAAGTAAATGATCATATGAAAACATATACAAAATGTAAAAACCTTCTCTATGTGTCGGAGATCTTATGTTCTCCGTTCTCTTCTGAAGATGATGAACCCTCTTCCCTCGCTTTCCTACTGCGCCTTCTACTTCCATCCCTATGTAGCTCTTGTGACCGAGATTTAATTTTGGGGGCTGAGATTAATAATGTAATGTTGACACTACACAATGAGAAGTGCTGCTAGTCATTAAAGTGAAACTGACAGTGTTTAAACTACTTTGCAGGTATGAAACAAACAGACAATTATAATATCAGTCAAAATATGATTATGATTCAAAACCAACTTTATAAGAGGTTTTAAGAATAGGTTCTATTTGACTCAAAATTCCATGGCGTACAGTAAGGCCTTGTTGTCAGAATAGATGGATGCAGATCAATGCATTATTAATACAATTCATCAATACATTTGTTGATAGTCCCCCCCAAAACATTATATCAGGTTGTAAATCACAGCTGGCCTGGTACATCTTTGATGCACTTACAGTTTCAATGACTCAATATTTTGAACAAAAATGGATGACTATAACTAAGGCAAGGAATGTCTATACACATGGACAAGGACAATGATCAGAAGTCAGTCATAACGTGGCTAACAGGCTAGCGCACAAGTGTCAAACAAGGCCAGCGGGCCGAATAGGACACACAAACGAGTATAAATGAGTCAACAGTTGAGTCATCTACTTTATGAAATTACAGCAGTCCTAGCTAGGCTACTAAAATGTTGCAGTCTGGCTTTGGCTGTTAAAGCTTGACAATGAATAACCAAAAAACTAAACCTGCAACAAAACACCATGCAAAGGAGAAACATGTAAGCCTATTACAGTAACATTTGAGCAGTAGCCTAGGCTGGCTACTCAACTACAATACATTTTGAGTGCACCATACAGCAATGCTGCGTTCAACCGCACAGGTGATCCATGCAGTTATTCTTTTTTAAACATGTATACATGATACAACAACCTATAGCTACTTTTTTGTTATTTGGGGTTATGAAATACTTATTATTATGCACATTTGCAAGCATAACAAACATTATTTATCTCTTCTTTTGTCTCAATATGTTAAAATGCTAAATACTGCATCATATGTACATAATTGGACCTTGTAAAAGGGACATATTCTTCCAATAAAACAATGGCCAGTTTGGGTCGCATTTACACGCTGATAATCTTTTTTTTCATATTCTTCCTGGGGTTGTATATGAACAGATTTTAATCAAATGAAATGTTGCTAAAACGCTGTCAGATCCACTTTAAAAAATAATGATGAATCACCTTTAACCCTGATGTGTCCCTCCATCCATACTCTTCATCCACCAATGAACAGAATTATGAATTATATCACTCTGCATTAAACGCAGAGCAAATCAAACCCTGGCTCCGCTGTCGGCTGATATTACTGGGGAAGACTGATTATAAAAGCGTTGTTTCCCTCTTAAACTAACACATAATGCTAACACATAATGCTAACTAACACTAATGATTAGCTTATACACTAGCGTAAATCTCCATGCTGTATCTTCCACTCCATGCCCATTCAGTGCAGGCACATACACCCTCAGCTCACACCCTCTGTATTTGACTAATAATGATGACCCAGAGGATTCAGACTAGATATCATATATACTGAATATCTTAAAGGGGCAATCTGTAGTTGCTATATCCATTTTTGGACTTATAAATTATATATACAATACCAGTCAAAAGTTTGGACACACCTACTTATTCAAGGGGTTTCCTTTATTTTTACTGTTTTCTTGCACTTTTCAGTAGTGCTCAAAGTATGCCATTCCATGAGCGCAGCATTTATTTTTCAACTCGAATCAATGAGCCCAATCAGTCCTCCATGACAACAACATCATAAACAACAGAGTAGGGCTGGCTAATGAGTACTAATAAAATCATAAACAACAGAGTAGGGCTGGCTAATGAGTACTAATAAAATCATAAACAACAGAGTTTGTCAGGAAGGAGGTCAGGAAGGAAGAAGCCTCTGCTCTCAAAACATAATATCAAGACACAACTGACTTTACCCAGGTGTTGTCTGGCAAAAGTCAGTTGTGTCTTGATATTATTTTTTGAGAGCAGAGGCTTCTTCCTTCCTGACCTCCCATGTAGGCCTGACAGTGTATCCATGCAATTCGACATTGATTGTGGTAAGAGAGGCCTGTAGATCCCTTGATGTTACCCTGGGGTTCTTAGAAACTTCTATGAGCATCTTTTGGTCAGCTCTTGGGCTGACTTTGGTGGGACGACCTGTCCTAGGTAGTTTGCCAGTGGTCTTGAATTTTTGTCGGAGACAAATTGCTTGAAAATGGAATGATGTACTTCGAATGACTTGGAAATGGATTTGTAACACACACCCATATGGTTAAGACCAAACCAGACACATTTTCTTATCTTTATGGAAGGCTGGACCCTCCTAAGTTTCTCTCTAATGCTTTCTAATCATTTGCACTTGTTTTGGTACAAAACTATTTTATGTAATGGTGAAGGTAGAGGTGTACTAACGTTTTCCCCATAAGGAAAAGGCATTTTTGTTTATTTTAATTGCGTAACATTTTTTTGGGGGGTGATTTGTTAAATTGGGTAACCTTTATCTGTCAATAGTGTTGAATTGAAGATTACATATCTGTCCAAAAATGTAAAAAAAAAAGACAACTTTCCAGGGGGTGTACTTACTTTTTCACATGACTGTATATATATATATACACAGTTCAATGCATGTACTAACGAATACAGCAGGCACATGCACTGCTAGGGCTCTACCTGTGCAGATCACATCCCTTTGCCCTTTTGGGTGGTGGTATAATTTCCCCTTGTCATTGTGGTTCCCCTGCACCCGGTATCCAAACATGTATGATTTGAGAGGCGGTCATCGGTCCAGTGTATAGCTAGATACTAGCTAATCAGCTAGTTTAAATATCAACACCACTGCCACAGTAGCATAACGTGAGTGACATGCTAACTTGCTGATTTACATCATTAATATCCGGTCCGGTTGGCTGATAGGCCTACGCACAGCAGAGAGACAGAGAGAGGAGCGGCTTCATCACTGACCCTCAGACCCTATGGCACTGCATCTCATTGCAAGAGGCGTCACTACAGTCCCTGGTTTTGAATCCAGACTGTATCACATCCGGCTGTGATTGTGAGTCCAATAGGGCGCAGCACAATTGGCCCAGCGTTGTCCAGGTTTGGCAGGGGTAGGCCGTCATTGTAAATAAGAATTTGTTCTTAACTGACTTGCCTAGTTAAATAAAGGTTAAATGTATTAATTATTTAAAAAAATATGTGTTATTTCATAGTTTTGATGTCTTCACAATTATTCTGCACATTTTTTTAAATAAAGAAAAACCCTTTAATAAGTAGGTGTCCAAACTTTTGACTGGTATTGTATATCATGTTTCTATGACAAATAATGATTTGGCTACACAATAAATATTCTAAGTATGTTAAGCAAGCCAATCAATTTTCTACATAACTATAGCTAGAGTTATTAATAATTATATTATTATAAAATTATACTAGTGAAGTTAAAAGATTATGCATATTAGATGATGAAGTTATTATTTAAGAGCATTGGTGATAAATTACAATGTGTAAAAAAAATTGACCAATCCAGTAATCTAGCTAGCCATTTTGTTAACTGTAGCATATGATAGCATAATGAGTCTGCTTGTTAAGAACGTTATATTAATATAGGGTATAGTAATTGTATGCTACAGTATTTCTCACAGTATTCTATTAATTTGCCCCCATTACTGTCTTATTTAGGGATAGTGTAGAGTAGCAGCTGTATCCCTGAAGTGACCTTCAACCTCACTGCTCCTCAATACTACTAAATAATCAAAGTAATAATTGCTCAATGAATCTGTGAACACATTTTTTTGGGGGGGTGCCCTTTTTTATTTTTTGAGCACAAAGTTATAAGAATGTGTCTATGAATAATGTTGTAGGGATGATGTTGGTACAACCATTGAGTCTCAACCTTTAATTACTGATGTATTGTGTGTTCAGATGAGTGTTGTTATTTTTAGGTTTGAGACCAGGCCTAATTATCTAGGTCTATGGTATATCTGGTCTTCTAGGAATAGAAGGAATTATGGTTAACAGTGTGATAGGGAACACTGTTGATGCAACCTCAGACACGTACCCTGAGAGATTATCCTCCCCTGTCACATTAGTGTGTTATGTTCTGTCAAACAGATCTTGAACAAACCAAGCCGTTACCTTGTTAACCTAGGCTACATTTTGGAGCAGGCCCAAGAGCTCTCACGAGTTACCGCTTAATCCATGAATTACCGTTCTTTAAAATACTTTTCAAGGTTTTCTGGCACCAAATCAGAAGATCACCTCATTAAAAGGCAATGTAATCCTTCACCTCTCCAGAACAGTAAGGATTAGATGATAAGTGTGCTTACTGTCTATGGTTTGGGACAGCACCTGTCCAGACACCAAGTGGACAGTCTGGACACTGTTCACCGGCCCTTCTGAACCTCCCTGTGATTAGCCTTTGATGGTAACAGTCTGTGAGTACCTTAAGCCTTTTGGCTTGTTTTATCTCCTTTCCCAGGACCCTGTTTTCACATTTGTATCACTATAATACCCTACCTCGATCAAAACAGGTTGTCCTTACATAAGCTTCGTAACAGTCAAAATGATGAGGAATGAAATCAATCCAAATCATTTCCACCCATCCCGTTTGTCTGTCCGGCGATTTGTTACTGTACTTGACTTGCAAAGCAGCAGCTCACCTTCAGAGAGGACCTTGCTTTAATATCGACTCCTCGTACTGTTATCTTGTCATTTTGACTAATGTGTCCCACTGAACAGTGTCTCGACCAGCAACATGTTACAATAATGGAAACGAAAATGGGAGAATGAACACTGTTCAAGGACAACACAAGAAGAAGAAGAAGAAGAAGAAGAAGAAGAAGAAGAAGAAGAAGAAGAAGAAGAAGAAGAAGAAGAAGAAGAAGAGGAAGAAGAAGACCTATATGGCTTTCAACAACAAGTAGAAGACGTGGTCACAGAGAAGTAAAGTTTTGAGGAATGTGTTGTTGTTGATTGACAATGGACACAAGTCTGTGTGATTGTTTGTTTATTCATTACATTTTGTGGCCAAGCCGGTGCAATTCAGGAAAGGAATCTCATTGAATGGTGAACTTAGTACACTACTGTTTCATAGATTTACTGAAATCCATACTCCTTTTGTCTTTGCCAGGAGGGCTCTTCATAAGAAATCATTCAGAATTATGACCACCGACCATATCAATTGTTGTATCTTCACAAGAGGCTTTGCTAAAAATAATTATGTCAGTCTAGCACTGGAAGGAATAGCCTCCCAATGGAGAGTTACAAACCCAGCCAGGCCTGAGGTCTCTAGGTGTCGAGGGACATGGCAGCGAGCATGGGTGTCTAGATGGGACTAGAGAGAGAGACTGAAGAGTCACCCAAACATGCTGTGTGTGGAGGGATCGCCTGCGGTAAACAGACAGGCACACGGATGGGCTCAGAAACAACAGCTGTTGCATTTACCACAGTTAAAAGTAACAAAACAACTCCCATACACTCTACTGTGATTGGACAGGGTTGATAATTAAGTTCAGTGCAATGTTGAGTACCCTCAGTAAGTAACCTCTCATTATGTTATTGTAGCTAGCAACACTATATACAGTATACCAAAGTATGTGGAAATGAGTGGATTCGGCTATTTCAGCCACACCCATTGCTGACAGGTGTATAAAATCGAACACACAGCCATGCAATCTCCATAGAGAAACATTGGCAGTAGAATGGCCTTACTGAAGAGATCAGTGACTTTCAATGTGGCACCGTAATATGATGCAATCTTTCCAACAAGTCAGTTTGTCAAATTGATGTCATTGTGAAGTGGAAACGTCTAGGAACAACAACATCTCAGCCGCAAAGTGGTAAGCCACACAAGCTCACAGAATGGAACTGCAGAGTGCTGAAGCACGTAGCGCATAAAAATTGTCTGTCCTCGGTTGCAACACTCACTACAGAGTTCCAAAATGCCCTGGAAGCAACGTTATCACAAGAACTGTTCGTCAGGAGCTTCATGAAATAGGCTTCCATGGCCGAGCAGCCGCACACAAGCCTAAGCTGGAGTGGTGTAAAGCTCGCCGCCATTGGACTCTGGAACAGTGGAAACGTGTTTTCTGGAGTGAAAACATCTGGCAGTCTGACGGACAAATCTGGATTTGGCTGATACCAGGAGAACGCTACCTTCCCCAATGCATAATGCCAACTGTAAAGTTTGGTGGAGGAGGAATAAGGTCTTGGGCTGTTTTTCATGGTTTGGCCTAGGCCCCTTAGTTCTAGTAAAGGGAAATCTTAATGCTACAGCATACAATGACATTCTAGACAATCTGTGCTTCCAAATTTGTGGCAACAGTTTGGAGAAGGCCCTTTCCTGTTTCAGCATTACAATGGCCCCGTGAACAAAGCGAGGTCCATACAGAAATGGTTTTTCAAGATCGGTGTGGAAGAACTTGACTGGCCTGCACAGAGCCCTGAACGCCGACTGCGAGCCAGGCCTAATCGCCCAACATTAGTGCCTGACCTCACTAATGTTCTTGTGGCCGAATGGAAGCAATTCCCCGCAGCAAGGCTCCAACATCTAGTGGAAAGCCTCCCCAGAAGAGTGGAGTCTGTTATAGCAGCAAAGGGGGGACAAACTCCATATGAAAGCCCATGATTTTGAAATGAGATGTTTGACAAGCAGGTGTCCACATACTTTTGGCCAAGTAGTGTACAATCAGAGCAGGTAGTCAGATGAGCTGGCTGCGTTCTCTTCAGCCCTGTTGTAACCAATCCATTTTGATTACTGTACGAGTGTCTTGGAGCAGCATGGTGGAAACACAAACGAGCACCCACACGCACCCACACACACGTTATGTTCTTCTATCGTCGTGGGGACCTAAACTTAATTTCCATTCAAAGTCCTATTTTCCCTAAACCCTAACCCTAAACCTAAACCCTAACCCTAACCATTACCCTAACCCTTACCCTTACCCTTACCCTTACCCTAACCCTAACCCTAACCCTAACCCTAACCCTAATTCTAAAATCCTATTTTCCCTAAACCTAAACCCTAACCCTAACCCTTACCCTTACCCTAACCCTAACCCCTAACCCTAATTCTAAAATCCTATTTTCCCTAAACCTAAACCCTAACCCTAACCCTTACCCTTACCCTAACCCTAACCCCTAACCCCTAACCCCTAACCCCTAACCCTAACCCTAATTCTAATTCTAACCCTAAACCTAACCCCTAAGCTTAAAATAGCCCTTTACTATCCTAGTGGGGACTTTGGGGGATATCCGGTATGCACAAGGATAGAAGAACCAACCCAGATGCACGCGCACCATTTTTTAAAAGTCTGGTGGACGCAACGTCCTGTCTTCTCCCCAGCCATGGACCGGAACACACACAGTCTGATTACATAATCATCCAATAACTTTAACTGTCCTTGTCTTTCGCTCTTTACTTTCGGTTGATAAGGTTCTGTTCCTCCACACTCTGACACAAAAGATATTATACTGTCGGCTCTGTATTGTTCTGGATCCTGTTGATTAGTAGACTATTATAGACTTTGAAGCTGAATGTATTGTACCAAGCTGGTGTTATGCCAAAAACTGTCACTGCCAATAGTTCCAGCTGTTTGTGACAGCTAGGGAATGTACAAATAGGAAGCTCTCATGGGTTCAAAACAACACATTAATTTTCAAATGAACCTGTACATGTATGAATCATGTGCTAAATCAAATGTACTCCATTATCACAAATTGTAATCTATAAATGTATTACATTGATTTAATTGTCCACCATGTGATTACTCAGATATGTGCATTACGTCAACTTTGGCCCACAGTACATCAACAGGCATATCTTGCTGTCTGACTGTCAGTCGGCATGACACTTGCATTGACTGATCTCATCAAAACACAGCAGATCCATCCATCTAAGACCTTTAATTAATGCCAGCCTGCCTGCTCCTATATAGTTTGGCAATACATTTGTTTCCAGGAAAAATAATAGGTTGGCGAAGTGTTGTTGGAATGTGTCACAGTAAAATCATTACATCTGTGTCTTTTCATGTTTGACATACTGACAGTGAAGATGACAGGTTAGTGCTGGAGTTTAGCTGGACTTGGACAGGAAGGAGCTCTTCTGAGAGATGTGAAGGGATGTGTATCCAGCATCTCCTTGAGGCTCTATGATCAACTGTCACATCATAGAACTACAGTTTGAATGGCATTCTATTCTCATTCTATTTCTATCAGCTACATCCTGTGACCTGACGGGAGATGGGAGCCATAGATCTACGGTGTATGGACAACACACGATTGAGGACAACATCTCATTGTTTGACAACCTAGTGACTACTAGACAAGTGTTCTATGCTGGGCATAACCAATGTTCCTAGGTGCGTTCTAGATATAGGCTATAGACTCGGCTGCTCTGCACAGATGATTGGATTGTGATATCATATTGATGTGGTTCCTGAGATGATAAACTCTTCTCCAGGTGCTGGAAAGATTAAATAATCTGCACAGCTCTGTGCATAATTTGTACAGGCCTATCTGAGATACAGACAACTTCTTATGTGTCTTTTTTGGCCTTGATGTCATATCAGTCATCAATGTATTGCACCATCAACACTGTTGTAAATGATAGAAGTACAGCAAAGGTTTTTGTTAACACTAGTCAAATGTTACTAGTTGCCAATAAGTCGCAGTGCAAATATCATTAACTACCCACTGGGCAAACGCTGTTCGAATCAACTTTGTTTCCACGTAATTTCAACCAAAAAGATCTATAGGATGACATTGAATCAACTTGGAAATCTGATTGGATTTGCAAAACGTCATCAACGTAAGGGCATTTCATCTTTTTATACCTCACTTTTGAACTAAATCTAATGACATTATGAGATGTTGCTGATTTCATAGTGAATTCATTTTAGCTGACAACTCAACCAAATGTAAATCAAAACTAGCCGTTGAACTGACTTCTGTGCCCAGTGGGTAGGAGACATAACTGGCTAAAAAGAGAGAGAGGGGTATGTAAAGTGGATGGTAATGCTTCTTGACCTTTCTCTATGGAGAGTATTCATTAGGCAGATTGACTCTCATCACACCATGTTCTGTTTCTCCAGAGCACTGGGACTGGGATTCCAGGAAGATGTTCCTTTCTTCAAGCTCAGCTTTCCTCTCTCAAGCCTAGGCTTCATAATATTCTCTTTGGGCAGGAGTTATGGTTTCATTATTTTTCTTCTTATTTTCCTCTGCCAAGTTGAGGAAAAATGTACTTAGGAGCTGGTTGTCAGCTCAGCAACTCTGAGATTAGGGCTATGTTTTGAAGTTTAATGTGAGTAGGGGTAAAGTAGAACACTTCTCTTTTTTTGGCCATTTTATGTTATGCTACACTGGAAAGATGAGTTCAGCCTGTATCTGTCAGCACAGACTAGCAGCTTTCTTATGTCTGCAGCATAGAATAGATCATATTATTTCTGTCAGATTGACATTTCAGGCTTTTCAATAGTATCCCATTCATACCAAGACGAAAACCTGCCAACTTTAGCATGCCGCCAACTTTAGCATGCCACTAACTTTAACATGCCGCCAACTTTAGCATGCCGCCAACTTTAACCTGCCGCCAACTTTAGCATGCCGCCAACTTTAGCATGCCGCCAACTTTAGCATGCCGCCAACTTTAGCATGCCACTAACTTTAGCATGCCGCCAACTTTAGCATGCCGCCAACTTTAGCATGCCACTAACTTTAGCATGCCGCCAACTTTAGCATGCCACTAACTTTAGCATGCCGCCAATTTTAGCATGCCGCCATCTTTTTGCCAACTTTTCTTTATATATCTCAAAGGTATTGCCGGTAACAAAGCCTGTACTTTTATGCCAACCGAGGTAGTCATGATTGCGGTATTATGTTTAAAAGTCCCGACAACACCCCCGAATAAAATATCCCCTTTCATTTTACTGGCTTTGGTACACATTAAATAATGAATAAGGAATTGTTGTCCGACATCAAACTTGTCCTTGTCAATCACCAAGCTTCACAGAAATGCTTTTAATGCATGTATTCTCTGCATTTCAATGTATGTACAGTAGTTCTGTCCTTGAGCTGTTCTTGTCTATTGTCACAGAAATCTCATATTTGTTCTTGACTTTGACAGGCAAATATTTAAAGGCCCTTGCAGTATATTTAATGATGGGTTATTATGCATATGTTTCTAACTTAAAGGGGCAATTAGCAGTTTCTATATCCATTTTTGGAAATATAAATGAACGCTATGTACCCATTGAATCTTGAAGAATACAATTTATAAATGCCTCATGAGCTTAGCTCAACTGTCGTACCCCAAATATAAGCTTGTTTTACTCCAATGTTTGTAAACAAAGTAAATGTAAAGAAACACTGTAAAGCCTTAAAACATGGGGCTCTATTCAATCCATATCGGGGAAGTTCAGCGTTACAGCGTGATTGACATTTTAATTAAAGGCAATGTTCCTGCGTTAGCGGCAAACGCTGCATAGATCAGCAGAATCGGAAATGACCTTTCAATTTTAATCGCTTCAGCTTGATATTATGGATGGTCAGTCCTTGCATCCATAGCTCTGTCTGTGAATTTGAGAGTGATTCCATTTCTCCGGCCTCATCCCTGTTATTGTTTCAACAGCTGATTGGGTCTTTAAACTTCTGCATTATTAGGCCTAATATTTAGCCAACGAATGATGGGTTAATGGGAATGAGTATCTTCAGCTACACATAAAGTATATAGCATCTCTTTTGAAGATGAACCAATGTGCAATTACCCAAGCCACTCTTCTATGCCTCTTCTCCCGGACTGGCAAGAAACTATAAGCTACAATATCCTGTTAGACATTAACGGTGTGCCTGTTTTTCTATGATTAGAGTCCTATTTAGATAACTGTCTGCTGCTACTATTAAAAAAGCAGTTGGTGAGGAGTTGGCGATCAACGATATCTAACAAAGCAGAGTGAGGTTAGGAAATAAAGATGAAACTAATTACTTTTTCAATTCACCCTACAAAGGTTCATCCAGGTTTTTAATTTCTTCACACAAGCAGAAAGAGCAGATTCTAAGGGTTCATACAAGCACCTACAAACTACAAAAAATGTGGGCATGGGCTCTGTTTTAAAATATCACCTTTTTTGTTAAATAACAGCGGTTCCACACATTCCCTTGACATTCAAGTTGTGTGGGGAAAACATTATAATTTTTTTACTGTCATATTTCATTATATTCTTACTATCAGGGCACAGGAATGTACGTGTTTATTGTCTGTTTAATGAACAAAATAATGAACTGTTGATTTCAATTGGATGGCGCAGCCATGTCTCCCCATTGGCTGCACAGACAAATAACATAATTCAACTCAAAATATGCCATTATATTATTTTGAAAATACATTTTATTATTCATGTTTCTTAGGACCTACCTAAACTAATTAATAGTGGATTTCTTTGGAATGGTGAATATTCAATGGATTTATAAAAATAGACTCCCACCCACTTCAGCCCAACCCTACTCCCACTCCTCAACATGAGAGCATACGATATATAAAAAGCTTATGCTGGCAAGAATGTGGTAAGGATGGGACTGTTTGAAAGGAGGTCATATAAACATTGGCCACTTATTTCTTTACAGGCAACATACCGTACATTGTTTGTGAAAAGTGTAAAGGAAAGAGCAGCTGGAAAATGTCATGTTAGTATTCTATTCAGGAAAATCAAGGAGTGATCAAAACCTATTTTTAACATAAAATTCATTACATTTAGGGATTTATTGAAATTGCATTTCATGTAATACAATCCCTTTTATTTCTAGGTTGGATTTCCATTCATTAAAGCATGCTGTACATGTGCTTTGTCAGTGTGTGAATTTATCTTGGTATGAAAATAGATTTGAGGTTTTTATAACTCGACTGCAATGAGATTTAGGATTTATGTGCCTAATATTGAATGAATCATCTGATGGTGCAATTGGGCCTCCCGAGTGGCGCAGCGGTCTAAAATATATATATTCCCTGAATGAAGCCTGTTATAACTGACATTGAACACTAATTAAAATATCAGATTGTTGTATAAATAACGTGTCATTCAGTATGTACAGTGCATTCGAAAATAATTCAGACACTTTTACTTTTCCACATTTTGTTACTTTACAGCCTTAATCTAAAATTGATTAAATTGTTTATTTACTTAATCAATCTGCACACAATACCCCATAATGACATAGCAAAAACAGGTTTTTAGAAATGTTTGCAAATGTATCAAAAAAAAGATCACATTTACATAAGTATTCAGGCCCTTTATTCAGTACTTTGTTGAAGCACCTTTGGCAGCGATTACAGCCTTAAGTCTTCTTGGGTATGATGCTACAAGCTTGGCATACCTGTATTTGGGGAGTTTCTCCCATTCTTCTCTGCATATACTCTCAAGCTTTGTCAGGTTGGATGGGGAGCGTCGCTGCATTTTTAGATCTCTCCAGAGATGTTCGATCGGGTTGAAGTCCGGGCTCTGGCTGGGCCAATCAAGGACATTCAGAGACTTTCCCGAAGCCACGCCTATGTTGTCTTGGCTGTGGGCTTAGGGTCATTGTCCTGTTGGAATGTGAACCTTCTCCCCCAGTCTGAGCGCTCTGGAGCAAGTTTTCATCAAGGATATCTCTGTATTTTGCTCCGTTCATCTTTCCCTCGATCCTGACTAGTCTCCCAGTCCCTGCTGCTGAAAAACATTCCTACAGCATGATGCTGCCACCACCATGCTTCACCGTAGGGATGGTTCCATCTCTCTTTTCCTCCAAAGAGTTAAATCTTGGTTTCATGGTCTGTGTCTTTAGATGCCTTTTGGCAAACTCCAAGCGAGTTGTCATGTGTCATTTACTGAGGAGTGGCTTCCGTCTGATTGGTGGAGTGCTGCAGAGATAGTTGTCCTTCTGGAAGGTTCTCCCATCTCCACAGAGGAACTCTGGAGCTCTGTTAGAGTGACCATCAGGTTCTTGGTCACCTCCCTAACCATGGTCCTTCTTCCTAGATTGCTCAGTTTGGCCGGGCGGCCAGCTCTAGGAAGAGTCTTGGTGGTTCCAAACTTCTTCCATTTAAGAATGATGTAGGTCACAGTGTTCTTGGGGACCTTCAATGCTGCAGCCATTTTTTGGTACCCTTCCCCAGAACTGTGCCTCAACAAAATTCTGTCTCGGAGCTCTACGGACAATTCCTTCAACCTTATGGCTTGGTGTTTGCTCTGACATGCATTGTCAACTGTGGGACCTTATATAGACAGGTGTACGCCTTTCCAAATAATTTCCAATCAATTTAATTAACCACAGGTGGACTCCAATCAAGTTGTAGAAACATCTCAAGGATCATCAATGGAAACAGGATGCACCTTAGCTCAAGTTTGAGTCTCATAGCAAAAGGTCTGAATACTTAAGTAAATAAGCTATTTCTGTATTTTATTTTTAATACACTTGCAAAAATGTATTAAAAACCTGTTTTTGCTTTGTCATTAAGGGGTATTGTGTGTAGATTGTGGGGAAAAATGTATTTAATACATTTTAGGATAACGTAACAAAATCAAATGTATTTATAAAGCCCTTTTTACATCAGCCGATGTCACAAAGTGCTATACAGAACCCCAGCCAAAAAACCCAAACAGCAAGCATTGCAGATGTAGAAGCACAGTGGCTAGGAAAAACTCCCTAGAAAAGAAAAACCTAGGAAGAAACCTAGAGAGGAACCAGGCTCTGAGGGGTGGCCAGTCGTCTTCTGGCTGTGCCGGGTGGAGATTATAACAATTAATTTCCATTAAGGCCAGTTCTTTCTCCAAGATGTTCAAACGTTCATAGATGACCAGCAGGGTCAAATAATAATCATAGTGCTTGTAGAGGTTGCAACAGGTAAATACATCAGGAGTAAATGTCACTTGGCTTTTCATAGCCAGGCATTTAGATGCGATAGAGAGCGCAGGTACGGTGCGATAGATCACAGGTGCGGTAGAGAGAGTGCAAGAGAGAGCGAGAGCGCGAGAGAGAGCGAGAGAGAGCGAGAGAGAGCGAGAGAGAGCGAGAGAGAGAGAGAGAGAGAGAGAGAGATGAAAACAGCAGGTTTGGGACAAGGTGGCACGTCCGATGAACAGGTCAGGATTCCATAACCGCTGGCAGAAGAGTTGAAACCGGTGCATCAGCATGACCAGGTGGACTGGGGACAGCTAGGAGTCATCAGGGCAGGTAGTCCTGAAGCATGGTCCCAAGGCTCAGGTCCTCCATGAGGGGAGGTAGAGTGGAAGAGAGAGAGAATTAGAGGGAGCATACTTAAATTCACACAAGATACCGGATAATAACATCAGATTTAACAAACTGACCCTAGCCCCCTGGCACATAGACTATTGCAGCATAGATACTGGAGGCTGAGACAGGGGGGGTTGGGAGACACTGTGGCCCCTTCCGACAATACCCCGACAATAACCCCAGACAGGGCCAACCAGGCAGGATATAACCACACCCACTCTGCCAAAGCACAGCCCCCACATCAATAGAGGGATATCAACAACCACTTACTTACTACCCTGAGACAAGGCTGAGTATAGCCCATGAAAGATCCCCTCCACTGCACAAGCCTGAGGGGGCGACAAACCGGACAGGAAGTGACGCACCCCTCCTAGGGATGGCATGGAAAGCACCAGTAAGCCAGTGACTCTATAGGTTAGCAGTTAAACCTTGAAATCAGCCCTAGCCTTTACAGGAAGCCAGTGTAGAGAGGCTAGTATGGGAGTAATATGATCCGGGTAGCCGGAGAGTAGAGCATTGCAGTAATCTAATCTAGAAGTGACAAAAGCATGGATTAGCTTTTCTGCATCATTTTTGGACAAAAAATGTCAGGTTTTTGCAATGTTATGAAGATGGAAAAAAATCTGTCCTTTAAATATTCTTGATATGTTCGTTAAAAGATAGATCAGGGTCCAGAGTAATGCCGAGGTCCTTCACAGTTTTTGGGGGGGGACTGTACAACCATCAAGATTAATTGTCAGATCCAAAAGCAGATCTCTTTGTTTCTTGGGACCTAGAACTAGCATCTCTGTTTTGTCAGAGTTTAAAAGTAAAACATTTGCCACCTTCTACTTCCTTATGTCTGAAACACAGGCTTCCAGGGCAGGCAATTTTGGGGCATCACCACGTTTCATCGAAATGTACAGCTGTGTGTCTTCCGCATAGCAATGGAAGTTAACATTATGTTTCCGAATGACATCACCAAGAGGTAAAATCTATAGTGAAAACAATAGTGGCCCTAAAACGGAACCTTGCGGAACACCGAAACTTACATAAATATCTAAACCAGGCAAGAACTTGTCCGTGTAGACCAATTAAGGTTTCCAATCTCTCCAAAAGAATATGGTGGTCGATGGTGTCAAAAGCAGCACTAAGGTCTAAGAGCACAGGAACAGATGCAGAGCCTTGGTCTGACGCCATCAAAAGGCAATTTACCACTTTCATGAGTGCAGTCTCAGTGCTATGATGGGGTCTAAAACCAGACTGAAGTGTTTCGTATACATTATTATTTGTCTTCAGGAAGGCAGTGAGTTGCTGCGCAACAGCTTTTTCTAAGATTTTTGAGATGGGAGATTCGATATATGCCGATAGTTTTTTACATTTTCTTGGTCAAGGCTTGGCTTTTTCAAGAGATGCTTTATTACTGCCACTTTTGGAGAGTTTGGTACACATCCGGTGGATAGGGAGACATTTATTATTTTCAGCATAGGAGGGCCAAGCACAGGAAGTAGCTCTTTCAGTAGTTTAGTTGGAATAGGGTCCAGTACGCAGGTTGAAGGTTAAGAGGCGGTGACAATTTTCATGAATGTGTCAAGAGATATAGGATTTAAAAACTTGAGTGTCTCCATTGATCCTTTCCGAATGCACTGTATATAACATATTTGATTAATTGGCATCATACCAGCTTGTTTGCATAGCAACAAGCACCAATTACATCATGCTTGTTGATGCCTGCGATTTATTTTTGTTGCAATCAAATCAATAGAATCTTCATTGCAGTATTTACATGGAAGCTTTTTTTGTCATGGTCAAACACCCTATTCATGTCCACATCCGGTTCAACCCTAACCCTTACCCCAACCCCAAGCTAACCTTAACTCTAACTCTTCACAAGAAAAGGATCCTGGACTAACCTTTAATGGATCCTCAAAGAACCATTTGAATAACACCCCCCCCCCCCCCCCCCCTATTATTGTTATTAATAATATGCATAACAATAACACTATATTTTAGTTGTCAGTGTTTATTATGAATTTTAGTGGCAAAGCAGATTTAAAATTTCTAAATATGAGGTATACTTCCAGCAGAGCCCCAAGTCCAATGGGTATATAGATAGATAGATAGATAGATAGATAGATAGATAGATAGATAGATAGATAGATAGATAGATAGATAGATAGATAGATAGATAGATAGATAGATAGATAGATAGATAGATAGATAGATAGATAGATAGATAGATAGATAGATGGATAGATGGATAGATGGATAGATAGATAGATAGATAGATAGATAGATAGATAGATAGATAGATAGATAGATAGATAGATAGATAGATAGATAGATAGATAGATAGATAGATAGATAGATAGATAGATAGATAACCAGAATAGCCAGAAGGATTTTGCAGTACATGGTGATCGAACAGGTTTCCTGTTATATTCATCAGAGGTGTAGGGAGGGTGAAGTCTGTGAATTAAAAAATAGTAATTATACAGATGATTAACAAAATGGCAGTATTCATACCTTGGTTTTTGTGGTAAATGTGAATGAGAAAACAAAAACGTTTGATGGGTTTTCATACACACGCTGTAACTTAATGTAGAGGCCTCTGGGATTTCCAATGAAGAGGTAAGGGAGGAGGAATATGGCTACTGTAACTGAGTCCTATAAGGCTTTAGGGAAACCATTCAATAAAATACATTTTCATGCCGCCTCGTCAGTACCCGCAGACTCCGACACACAGACACACAAGTCAGCAGCTCAGTCATCTGCGCCCAATGCAGCTAGCCTTCAACATATTCTTACCTCTTTGTTGATTGATATCCATTGAATTTTGTATCCAATTTAAGGCCTGCACCTGCTATCATCTAAAATGTTTTTTTGTGTAACCCCAGTATACAGTAGGTCACTCGAGGACATTCTATCACACAACCATGAAGGACGATTTAACACATCAAAACATGTGGTTGCAATTTTCTCTGGCTGCTTTTTCAACAGAAACTCTCTCAGGGCCATGGATTAAATTCGTAAATGAACACAATACGGGAGGCAGAGGTGAAGTGAAGTGTAGAACGGTGGAATAACAGAAGGTGCTGTGGTGCTGTAGGCTGCAACCCAAATGGCACCCTACACCCTATAAACTGCACTACTTTTGACTAGGGCCGTAGTCAAAAGTAGTGGGAAGGGAAAGGGGATACCTAGTCAGTTGCACAACTGCATGCTTTCAACCAAAATGTGTCTGCTGAATTTAACCCAGTATCAGTAACCCAACCCCTCTTACTGAGTATGTAGGGAATAGAGTGCCATTTGGAATGCATCCTTCGTTATGTGGACTGTTAGCCTCCCTTATAGTGAACCGTGCTGCTGTAACTCCCAGATCATGACTCCTTGGGAACTGAAGTGGCTGCACACATTTTTACCCTTAGTTGCTCCATAGGAGGAGAGACTGGAACATGCAGCACTGTAAACGGTAAAGGTTACTGCAGATTATATTAGTATGAAGGGTATGCTAGTATCCTGGTTATTTTCGATAGGCTGTCTTTTTAAATGTAATTTGGTGTTATTATGAATCACCTTAAGTTTCACAACGTACGTACAACTGGAGACACTCCTGAGTGTGGGATATTTAATGGAGGTAGCACAACAGCAAGGGAGCTTGAGGAGTCGCTGGGGAGAGATAACTCTGTTATTTTCCTCTGCTGTTCTTTTCCATACCAAATCCCTCTTTCTTTGTGCTTTGGAGCAAAATCGATGATTGATAAACAAACGTAAAGTTTATTTTATTTGGAGATTTGGATGGTATTTTCCCATGATTGAGGGTCTAATTCAATTCCCTCACACACACACACAAACACACACACGTAAACTAAAAGACGCAAAACCCCAAAAGAAAATGATTCTTCCAGACTCCCTATTTTCTGACTGTTTGATCTGGCTAGCAGTGATAATCCAATCCCAGCAGACACAGCACAAGAGGCCATCTAAGGACAATTTCACCTCTTCTTTTTTTATGTTCTGTTCTGGTTTTTATTTATTTTTGTACACCAGCATTCTCTCCATCTTCGTTAGTTTGTTGTTGGAAAGTCAGGAATGTCTCGATCCCGATCACATCGTCTTTTTCCCCAGAATTCTACATAAAACCTGTGTCACACTTCCTTTCCAACTTGGCATTCTGAAGAGCTCTGAATCAATTCCCAAGGCCTTTCCAGCATACAATATCACTTTCCTCAATCTTCAAGATGGGATCGACATAGAACATTGTACAGGGAGAATGCTTGAGATGTTCGGACTACTTCGACTTACTCCAACGTGTTTATATTAATTTCAGTGGGAGAGCATACATGATTCTCAACGCACGCTCAAATGGAAGCGAGGAGAGAAATGTAACACTTTTATCACAAACACAATCCATGGAAATTAACTTGACCCTCATGAATTAAATCAATTTATATGGAGAGCAATGAGTTAATCTGAAATCAAATAATTCATACCTGTAACGCATGAATGGTTAAGTTCAGCACCTGCCTGAGGATTCTTCCATTCCAACTCATGTTTCATTCAAAGACTAATCAATCTTATATTGCAAACAATACTTGAGGGTTGTAAATGGATACCCGGTCCAGTCTGACTCATACATTTAACTGTCTTAATAGATCCCATACCAAGGCATGGGTATCTGCCTGAGGGTCTAAAGAAAATGAAAAACAGAAATCAAACATATCCACTGATAGTCAGTAATTTGGAAATGTCAGTTATAATCTGGGACTATGCATGCTAAAGTAATACCTGTATTACATTTAGATGTTTAGTTCTTTTCCTCACAATTTATTTCCCAGTTTATTTCCATAGAGGATATCCCGTTCTTTATACGTTAGCAGCTGTACACTCTTAGAAAAATGTGTTCCAAAAGGGTTCTTCGGCTGTGGAAAGGGTTCTACACGGATCCAAAAAGGGTTCTACCTGGAACCAAAAAGGGTTCTTCAAAGAACCCGTTTAGGTTGTAGATAGCACCCTTTTTTCTAAGAGTGTAACAACATGGTAGCGATGAGGTAAAGAAAGCAGAAATCAGACAGAAAGACAGGAATCCTACCTGGACTAATAGTGTGAAGCTGATTAGTATCAGCTGCTGCTTATTGATCTGATGCTTTTGTCTTGACACGTTATTAAGGTCCTTTGAGGTGTGTTTGTGTAAGCTATCACAAACATGAAATGGAAGAGTGAGGCATGCATGATTGGTTGCTATGGTGAGGAATTGGCTGCTCAGGGTTGTCAAAGCAGATGTTTTTTTAGAGCTGAAGAAGTCATGTTCAATAATAGTCATTATAGGGAATATGAATCCCATGGTGACTGGCTCGACTGCAGTCCCCATGGTGAATTGATGGATGTGATGAACATATTAATGATGATCATAAGGGAGATGGAGGGATAGATACTGTGTAGGTCTGTGTGATATGAACACAACGGTCAGTGGAGAGGTAGTCAGTCAGTACAAGACGGATACGACTCTCTAGGTGAATGTCGTGTTTAAATGCAATACTGCATGAAATTGTGCTCTCACGGTAGAATGTGGCTGTAGCTTTGGCAACACTTGAAACGCATGACGTCACACTCAGCATTCTGTACATTGAGCACTTGTGCAGTCTGTTGTCCTACACTAATGCAATTCTCCATCAACCTTCGGTACTTGTTCTCCTGGAGTTGTTGTTATGTGTGACCGTATGTTAAACAGATTAATATAGTCATGGTGACTGAGGAAAACAATCTTCAAAACAGATTCATACAGCGGGTGAAATAAGTATTGAACACGTCACCATTTTTCTCAGTAAATATACTTCCAAAGGTGCTATTGACATGAAATTTGTTTTGGTACAAAGAAACCAAAACAAATAAGTTCAGAAATTAAGTTATGTGTAATAATGTGAAATGACACAGGGAAAAAGTATTGAACACACTTACTGATATTTATTTAATACTTTGTACAAAAGCCTTTGTTGGTAATGACAGCTTCAAGACGCCTCCTATATGGAGAAACTAGTCGTATGCACTGCTCTGGTGTGATTTTGGCCCATTCTTCCACACAAACAGTCTTCAAATCTTGAAGGTTCCGCGGGCCTCTTCTATAAATCTTGATCTTCAGTTCTTTCCATAGATGTTCAATGGGATTTAAGTCAGGTGATTGGCTGGGCCATTCTAGCAGCTTTATTTTCTTTCTTTGAAACCAATTGAGAGTTTCCTTGGCTGTGTGTTTAGGATCATTGTCTTGCTGAAATGTCCACCCTCGTTTCATCTTCATCATCCTGGTAGATGGCAGCAGATGTCTCAGTAAATTTTCCCATTCATCCTTCCTTCAATTATGTGAAGTTTGCCAGTACCATTTGCTGAAAAGCAGCCCGACACCATGATGTTCCCACCTTCAAACTTTACTGTTGGTATGGTGTTTTTAGGGTGATGTGCAGTGCCATTTCTCCTCCAAACATGGTGTGTATTATGACATCCAAACAGTTCAATTTTGCTCTCATCTGACCACACTATATTCTCCCAGTATTTCACTGGCTTTTCCAAATGTTGTGCAGCAAACTTTAAACAAGCTTCAACATGCTTTTTTTTCAGTAATGGAGTCTTGCGTGGTGAGCGTGCATACAGGCCATGGCGGTGGAGTGCATTCCTTACTGTTTTCTTTGAGACAACAGTACCTGCTAATTGCAGGTCTTTTTGAAGCTCTCCACAAGTGGTCCTTGGCTCTTGGACAACTCTTCTGATTATTCTTTTCACTCATCTGTCAGAGATCTTGCGAGGAGCACCTGGTCGAGGCAAATTTATGGTGAAATGATTGTCTTTCCACTTCCGTATTATGGCCCCAACAGTGCTCACTGGAATATTCAGAAGCTTAGAAATGTGCCTATAACCAATGCCATCATTATGTTTTGCAACAATTAGGTTGTGAAAGTCTTGAGACAGCTCTTTGCTTTTACCCATCATGAGATGTGTCTTGTGTGACACCTTGGCAATGAGACCTTTTTTGCAGTTGGGACTGAACCAGCTGATATTAATTTGCACTGACAGGGGGCTGGATTGCTTTTTAATTACTGATAGTTTTCAGCTGTTGTCTTGGCTTTCCATGCCTTTTTGCACCTCCCTTTCTTCATGTGTTCAATACTTTTTCCCTGTGTCATTTCACATTATTACACATAACTTAATTTCTGAACTTATTTGTTTTGGTGTATTTGTATGTATGGATTACTTGGGTTGTTACCAACATCTGGTGAACATTTCATGTCAATAGCACCTTTAGAAATATATTTACTGAGAAAAATGGTGACATGTTCAATACTTATTTCACCCGCTGTATATGGTTATGCTTGTATGGAGCCATAGAAAATCATCTTCCAATCTCCTTGGTCACCCTTTGTCCAAAGCCTCACTGCACTCGCTGCCTAGAACTGATAATTTTCTGACCCATGATTAAAATACATTTTTGTCATATTACTCAGATTTTGCAAAGGATGAGGTCAACATTTCATAGACGTGTTCAGGCATTCTGAGAACATTCCAGCATTCTGAGAATTCACATTCAACCTTTCCCTAAGTGCCTGTAATGTATGACCCCTTTTACAAATAGATTTATATTCCTTTGGATTTTCCGTCTTCTTGGGCGCCGTTGCCCCTGGCCTGCTATGCCTTGACCTGACATGGTTGCTGTAAATAGACCGTGTTCTGTCCCTGATAAACTATGCCTACCAGAGCAGGGTGAGCTCATCTTTCTACAGGCTGGTTCCCATCAAAGTATTCCCTTCTTGAGATTGAGCTTTTCTTGACCTTAACCTGACCCTGACCCTGACCCTGACCTATAAGCTTGCCATTATGGGGGTTTTAGAAGAGGAATGTTAACGTTTTGTAAGAGGTTGGTCTATGGCATTATTACCTGTGATTGCTTTATACCCAGGCATTTTACAAACAACATTCACATACTGTATTATATAAAGATATATCCTTTTTTCACAGAATGACTATTAAAGCTGGAGCTGAGACCGGTAGTTGAGTATGAATTGTTTCTTTAAAATTGTTCAGCTAAGTGCTACAGTACATTTAAATCTCAGGTGACGACAATAAAAGGGACGTTTCTTGGAACCAACAATTAGCACTTAAACTGCCGTGCCTCGCTACCCTCCCTTACTACATCAATGAGCATCCATTTTGACTGCAACATTCTAACAGTAATAAATACATTTAATATATGCTATCTGAAAAATAATCTTTTGTGTTTATGAAGGTCTTTGGTAACATTAGAATATGCAAAAAAATATATATTTCAAAGAACACAATAACATTTTCATTACTGTAGGTGATCTGCTGACCAAAGCGCCCAAGTCTTTGCAATCGCAAAACATCTCTCCTCACATCAACCCTCAGCACTTTGACGCATGAGTCTGGGTATTTAAATGCTGACCTCATGCCTCAACAAGCTTCTGATTGGTCAGAGTCAATACGCAATTGCGCATATGCCCACAGAACATTTTTTTGTGGGTTGAGGAAGGGTGAGAGAGAAACCTCTGCACGAGCTCAGCCATCCACATAAAGAGATGCGCATGCAATTATTGAAATGTGAAAATGTCCACGCTGGAGAAATGTTATATAATTTTATATGCACTATCAATCGAAAACGTAGCGCCCAAGTCTTTGCAATCGCAAAAAATCTCTCCTCACAAAATCACAATCAGAACACAATCAGAACTATTGGGAACTATTTCACGCTGGGAAGTTTTTTTACATGACACACTGTGCTCATGTGTGGAGTGCAAAGTAACGGCGGATATTCTTGGAAAAAGTGATATTTCTTAAATTTCTTAAATTTTGACTGTTTTTTGCAAAGGTAGAGTGCATTAGGAAAGTATTCAGACCCCTTGACTTTTTCCACATGTTGTTACGTTACAGCCTTATTCAAAAATGTATTAAATTGTTTTTTTCCCCTCATCAATCTACACACAATAGCCCACAATGACAAAGCAAAAACAGGTTTTTGGACATTTTAAATGTATTAAAAAATAAAAAACGTAAATATTACATTTACAGAAGTATTCATATCCTTTACCCAGTACTTTGTTGAAGCACCTTTGGCAGCGATTACAGCCTTGAGTCTTCTTGGGTGTGACGCTACAAGCTTGGCAGACCTACATTTGTATAAATTAAAATCTTTGTCGTTATGGGGTATTGTGTGTAGATTGATGAGGGGGAAAAAACAATTTAATCAATTTTAGAATAAGGCTGTAATGTAACAAAATGTGGAAAAAGTCAAGGGGTCTGAATACTTTCCGAATGCATTGTATGTGTGTTAAATATACTTATTTTACGAAACGTCAACGATGGAGATCTGCCTAACTAAATTACAGAGATATTAAAATGTTTAATTAATATGCTGACAAAATGACTGCCTCGTGCTTCTACTGTAAACATGTCAAAAAGCACCTCCATTTGAAGAGAGGTCAGTGGTTTAATTGCATTCATAGCTGCATCTCCATGTTAGCTGTTTTTGCTCGTGGTGTCATGTGATTTGATGATGCCATAAAACCATAAAGTAGTCACATACATAGCATGTATGCTTGGTTTGCTCTGCACATGTGTGAAAAATTATGTTATTCGTCAGTGAAGCTGAGCATGAGATCATTGCAATGTTTTCCTGTGTTTCAGTCCGTACAAATCAATACAATCAGGATGAAAGACGATTGAAATATTTTTCAGAAAGTTTTAGTAAGACATTCTTGAGGGCAGCTAGCACTTCTGTATTCTCTAGTGTATGATATGATGTTATTTTTGCTTTCTTATTTTATGCTGAATGAGAATAATCAATAAGGTCTCAAATTAGAAGTGGGTGACCAGTTTGAGATCACCATACATAATCAGCATAGAGACTGACTGAACACAACTGCATTCAAACATCTGGTTCCAAGTTAAGAGGGATCTAGGATGCATCCCAAATGGCACCCTGTTCCCTATGAAGTGTAATACTTTTGGCCAAGGCCCATAGGACTCTGGTCCAAGGTAGTGCACTTCATAGGGAATAGTGTACCATTTGGGATGCAGCACTAATGCGGTGTCCTCGGATTTCTCACAGTTTGTTTTGTTTTATGTTCTTAATCTCACCGGCAAAATAGCAGACTGATTGCTCGTGTAAAGTATGGAACAATATGCTGTAGAAACTCCTATGAAGTCACAGTGAACGAAAACTGGCATCATTTTTTCAGCTCTAATGGTGTATTATTTTTTTTTCTGTTGAAAATGTGATTTAATAAACAGTAATATGAACTGAGTAGCTACATCTACTTCCTCAGCATTGCGTGCTGAGCTGACAGCATGATCTTCAATGGCGCTCTCATCGGGGTATGTGATTAAACACAGCTGAAGTCAGAAGACGATCAACAGAGAAAAACTCTCCAAGGGGTGTCTTGTCTCTCAATACTGTATATCAAAAATGTCCTCTATAAATGTAACAAATTATTGGCACGCTTGATGAAGACGAGCAAAAAATACTATATAAAATAAATAATACAAATACTGAGCTATATTGCATTCTCCCAAAAGCTTTGACAATTCAATTGTTTTATACTAATACAATTGCTCAGAGATGATTGGCACCCCAGCACCAGTTCCAATCCAAGTGTCAGTGCCATTTATCAACTCAAGGCGTTTACATTTATTGGCTGACATAAATATATAGCTCTTTGGCCACGCACACCAGTAGTGGGTTAGGGTCAAAATAATGATGCATTAGCAGAATATACCTACAGTAAAATATGATGTCATGTGTCTACTACGTTTTGCTTCCACTGGCCCTTGTTAAGGTCAACAGCATCATGGACTTGGCCACAAGTGGATCTTCCAGCAAAACAATAACTGCAAGCACACAAAGAAATGTTAAGTGACCACAAAATCAACATTTTGCAATGGCCATTTCAGTCTCCAGACCTGAACCCCTTTGAAAACATGTGGTTTGAATTGAAGAGTGCAGTCCATAAGCGCAGACAAAACAGCTAGCATATGTTTCTTAGAGCTTGGCGAGAGCATTCTGAGAAGTAAATGTTTCTTAGAGCTTGGCGAGAGCGTTCTGAGAACTATATGTTTCTTAGAGCTTGGCGAGAGCATTCTGAGAACTATATGTTTCTTAGAGCTTGGTGAGAGCGTTCTGAGAACTATATGTTTCTTAGAGCTTGGTGAGAGCGTTCTGAGAACTATATGTTTCTTAGAGCTTGGTGAGAGCGTTCTGAGAACTATACGTTTATTAGAGCTTGGTGAGAGCGTTCTGAGAACTATATGTTTCTTAGAGCTTGGTGAGAGCGTGATTCTTATGGTTATTTTGGAAACTTTCTGGGAATGGTGCATGATAGTTGCTTGGCTTTGGAAGATTCTCAGCATATTTAACTTGACAAAAAACTTAATTTTCTTGGTATTTCATAACTTTTGGTAAAAGTTTAAATCTGGTTACATTAAATTTCAATTTTGGTAATGTTCTAGGAACAGAGAATGTTAAGAAACAACGTTCTTCTGTGGGAATTTCAGAACTTCAGCATAACATTTCCTACAGGATTCCTCATGGTTCTGTAAAAGGTAAAGTCACAAATAAAAAGTTTTTTTTATTTGTGTATGTGGATACCGCTTGAAATGAGTGGATTTGGCTATTTCAGCCCCATCGGTTGCTGATAGGTGTATTTAATCGCCCTGCTAGAGCTGCCCCGGTCAACTGTAAGTACTGTTATTGTGAAGTGGAAACGTCTAGGAATAACAACGGCTCAGCAGCGAAGTGGTAGGCTACACAAGCTCACAGATCGGGATCGTCGAGTGCTGAGGCGCGTAGCGCATGACAATCATCTGTCCTCGGTTGCAACACTCACTACTGAGTTCCAAACTGCCTCTGGAAGCAACGTCAGCACAATAACTGTTCGTCGGGAGCTTCATGAAAATGATTTACATGGCCAAGCAGCCACACACAAGCCTAAGATCACCATGCGCAATGGGGCTGTTTTGCATGGTCCTGACTAGGCTCCTTAGTTCCAGGGAACGCTACAGCATACAAAGACATGACTTTGTGGCAACAGTTTTGGGAAGGCCCTTTCTTGTTTCTGCATGACAATGCCCCTGTGTACAAAGCGAGGTCCATACAGAAATATTTTGTTGAGATCAGTGTGGAAATACTTGGCTAGTCTGCACAGAACTCTGACCTCAACCCCATCGAACACCTTTGGGATACATTGGAACGTCGTCTGCGAGCCAGGCCTAATCGCCCAACATCAATGCCCGACCTCACTAATGCTCTTGTTGCTGAACGGAAGTCTCCGCAGCAATGTTCCATCATCTAGTAGAAAACCTTCCCAGAAGAATGGAAGCTGTTGTAGATGCAAAGGGATGACCAAGTCCATATTAATGCCCATACTTTTGGTTATGTAGTGTATCTCGAAATGTTTAGATGAAAGATGAATTTGCCATGTGGTTCACTTCAAAGCGATACAAATTAAGGTTTTACGAATTATAAGTACAGCTGCTTTGTTTACAAATCGCAGATCAGATTTCTCCAGGTTATGATTATTATTACGATGCATAGGTCTATTGATAATTTATCTTGTGCATGTTCTATCTGTCCCTCTGATCCATCCACATCAACAATGCATGTCTAGCTATATCCCTCTCAATAGAAAGAAGACTCATAAATGAGAGTTGGGATATACAGAATATACATGTAATTTAGCTGACAAATGCAGGTCGTAACGGTTGATAATATTGGCTCCTGGCTGTCTGTTTGTGTGTTCGTCTGCCTGTCTGTACGAAAAAAAAAGAAATTAGATGCTTTTCCCACTTGGAACTAGTAGGTTTTCTCTGCATTATACGTGGTTTCCTCAGGCATAAAGGTTGTGGAATTATGAGGGAATTAAGTCAAGGTCAGAATACAGGGTATCTGTAGACATTCCTAACTAATAGTTGGTGAATAGCATGCTATTGTTATGCTTAAGTTCAAGATCAGAATACACATAGAGAAAAGACATAAAAAGGGAATTATGTTCCATTTACGCGTGCTTAACCCCTGTAGGAATCGGGGCCTTAAAGAGTTAGCGAGAAAACCCCTCTTTTGGTTGAAACCCAAAGAAAACACCTCTGTAGAAAACCACTGCACTTACTCTCGCACAAAGTTCATGACTTGGGTGCATGGGTGAAATTGATCATTCAGAACAACAGCCTGGTCCCAGATCTGTTTCTGCTGTATTGCCAACTAGATGGTCATTGTTTGGCATGACAACTACCACAGTATAGGCTATACAGCACAAACAGATCTGGGATCTAGACTAGAATAAACATGTGCAATCCTCGACAAAGAATGGTCTCAAAGCTGACTGTCCGCTGAGTTGAACCAGTAAGATCTACTCTCAAACTGCATGTGCAGAGCAGCTAATGAGCATTGTGCACTAGAACTACACCCCATATCTTCACCCATTGCACGCAGAGACTGTATCTCATTGTCTCCCTCTCTAGCTTGTCTGTTTGAAGTTGGTTTATGAGGAATATCTACTCTAATTTAATCCCTTTTAGATATATGGTTCAATGAAGAATCCATTCCGTTGAATTTATGGGTGACTTTTGCATGAGTTTATGAACGTTACTTAATGTTGTCATGATCAAACTGCCATTCAGCTTGTCATCTTCAGCTTGAAAACCAGTTTGAAAACCATTGAGAGGGATACAGTTCACGGGATACAGTTCTGCTTCAATGACACACGCAGTCAAAGGAATTCTGTTTCTCTCCAAGAATCCACTCCAGAAAGAAGCCCAGACACCGCACAGTATTGTCTGTCAGACAAAAAAGATGATAAATTATACTCCATTGCACAGTTTGAACGACAGTTGAACTGTGTCAGCATGACACCATTAGAGTAGAATAGTTGAAAATGCATACATGAGCATAGTGTCACGAGAGGGTGCATGGAGCGACCAAGACGCAGTGCAGGGATTATAGTTCGAAATGTTTTTATTACTATGTATATAATTTGACATGAACGAACTATACAACACAAAACAACAAACACGATACAAACGTAAATTTGCCCACTTACTGTTTCACCGTGACTGGATGTAGGATCCCTAATGTAGGACAATGCGCAGCAGCTGCCTCTAATTAGGGATCCCACACAAACCACCACCAGATACAGAAAGAGTCGACCCTAGACTCTGACCATGGTTACATAGAGATGCAAATAGGCTTCTCTATGGCCAGAGCCTGACACATAGGCACAGAGATTACATTTAGAACAATAGAACCATAACGCTCAACCTTTGCACTGTGACCAGACCGTACGAATGTACCTAGGTAGCTAGGCAGACAGTATCTAGCTACAGCCATGTCTAACAGCTTATCAGTTTTATTGTTTCTCCTCACTGTTAGCTAGTAAACTTAGCTAGCTAAATTGCTGGATAGACAATAATTGTTATTTACATCTGTTTGGAATCCTATCTTGTGTCTTGCCTATCATTTTGTGATTTTGAAATGCATCCACAGTTGTTGGAGGCCTGGCGCATAGTAACAAACGGCAGGCCTGGTGCAGAGTAACTTGCTGTTTAGTAGCCATATCTATGACAAAAAATAGATCTCCGATTGTAAAATCTCATACCTGTAGTTTTTTTTTTGCTAGCTAGCTAGCTAGCTACCTACCTTGATACTTAAGTTAGCAAACAGAAAAATAAATTGATTTCCCCCCACTGTAACAAAGTAGTATGTTAGCCAGCAATACAAAATATGAGTTTAAGTAGATCAACTAAAGTTTGCTAGCTAGCAGGGTGGCTTGCAGGAAAAAATAACTTACTAGCTAGCCACCATATTAGTAATCTGCCCTCTTGGTGCTGGCATCAGCTGAGCATCAAGCTAAAATCAACGCTTTGTTTCGAAATCCAATATTCCGGTTGAAACGTATGGTTGAATGGCACCATGTAGCAATAAAAAAGGCTCCATCTTCTAATTCGTGTTTATGAGAGGAATCACTTGAAGCCTTTGTGGTCTTGTCAGTTCTTTCAGTTTTGCCCAAAGGATTGTTTTGTTAGTGTCCACCTCCCTTTCAAAATAGCCTGCCTTGGGGAAGGGGCGGGGCCAGAGCACAAAGCACCGCCCCACACGAGTTGTAGTCTTTCAGAGACTGAAAGAAATGTGAGCTTTTATATTTAGCAATACATCTGCTGATAGGAACATCACTGAATGGCTCAATCGAACAAGGACAACCATATCTACATGCACAAAACATATTGTGCGATCAGTATCACATAGAGCCTTCGCGAAATGCACCCCCCATCCCCCTCCCCCCTCATCAACACACCAGAAGCCGCCATATAGGGTATATAGTTTATCGCGCAAAGCCCAGACCTGCCTTCCTCCTGCGTTTTTGATAATATTTCTAATGTATTACAAGATTGGATTGAATTAAAGGCATTGTTATCATTATTAAATACATGTATTCTGAGTATTCTCAGGCTTTAGCCAATGAACATCCTGAAATTACCTCAATCAGTCTACCTCTTGAAATGACCCTATTGACCCTCTTTGAACTCCCTCCACTGCCATCATTGAGTGGTTGTTCAATGCACCCAGAAGTGCTGCAGGGTATCCACCCCCTCATCACCCCCACCCCTCTCTTCCCTCACCATGCCATCCACCCTCATCCCCTCTCTCTCCCATCTCGTCGAGATGCCATCCGACCTCCACCATCACCACCCCCTCTCTCCCCTCAATATACCATATTGGCACTCTTCCCTGTGGCATCTCTGCTTTCTTCCCAAACACACCTCACTTTGTATCAGTATCTGTGGACGCTGTAAAGGTTACAACAATACTTGCTAAGGGTTTAGACTCACATGATGATGAACTAATGAGACTGACGGTACGTGATAGCCAAAACATCAACATCAATGTCTCACTTACCATCTGTTGTACTGACATTGATTTTGAAGACATGTTACATACACTGGGGGCCAAAGGTTTGGAATATTACTAATACAATGGTTTTTCTTTATTTGCACTATTCTTTACATTGTAGAATAAAAGTGAACACATCAAAACTATGACATAACACATTTGGAATCATGTAGTAACCAAAAAAGTGTTAATCTTCAAAGTAGCCACCCTTTGTCTTGATGACAGCTTTGCACACTCGGCATTCTCTCAACCAGCTTCATGAGGACCGCCACAGGAATGGAAGAACCAGAAATACCTCTGCTGCAGAGAAAGTTCATTAGTGTTACCTCAGATTGCAGCTCAAATAAATGCTTTACAGAGTTCAAGTAACAGACACATCTCAACATGTTCGGAGGAGACTGTTTGAAACCACTGCTAAAGGACACCAATAATAAGAAGAGACTTGCTTGGGTCAAGAATCACGAGCAATAGACATTAGTCCTTTGATCTGGAGTCCAAATTTGAGAGTTTTGGATCCAAGCTCAACCAAATTTAGATGGTTTGAGATGAGTCGGACCGCAGTGAAGGAAAACCAGCCAACAAGTGCTCAGCATATGTGGGAACTCCTTCAAGACTTATGGAAAAGCATCCAGGAGAAGCTGGTTGAGAGAATGCCAAGAGTGTGCAAAGCTGTCATCAAGGCAAAGGGTGGCTATTTGAAGAATCTCAAATATATATTTTTTTGGGTTACTACATGATTCCATATGTGTTATGTCATAGTTTTGATGTCTTCACTTTTATTCTACAATGTAAAAAATAGTGCAAATAAAGAAAAACCCTTGAATGAGTATTATACTCCACCACGAGGGAGCCCAGAAGAAGGCTCTTTAGCCAACCAAACATTTGGCCCCCAGTGTATTTATTTTTTTATGTCAATTATCAATCCTTTGAACTATCAATGTGCTTTCAAAGGAGGGAAGGGCAAACAGAGTACAGATAAGATGGAAAAAATGATGCAGTTACTGAAATTAGTTACCAAGTATTTAGTATGTATCTGGCTACAGATATGTCCTGCTACTTGATGCACTGTTAAATTTGGGCAGCTCCAGCCACAGATGCCACCTGTGAGGGTTTGGCTGTGGTTAGACCTTACTCCCAATAAGGGGAGTGGTAGAACCACAGTCGAGCCCTCACACCCTAACTAGGGGAGGTAATAATCCTCAATCAGAGACAGCTGTACAGGGTTGTCTCTGATTGGGGATTGTATTTAGGCACCCTACACATCCACCTGTGTGTGGGTCATTGTCTTGAAGTCACGTCATAGTAAGTGTGTGTTCCGTTCTGGTTCATTGCCTTTTGTTTTATCTAGTTCGTGACATTATTTGTTTATCATTTAATAAACGATGTCGAACTATCGCTGTAAAGCTCACAGACTCACACTGACTGGGTTAGTGAGATTGATTTGATCCTGACTGTTGAGTTCTCTGTTTTACATGTTTGCCAAATCAAGTGAATCCCCCAGTGGCCATGTAATCTGTCAATTATACAGTCGCTGCTCAATATAAGATCCCAGTGCTACTGAAACACATGTAACTTTGCATAAATGATTATGTTTATTTCATAACCAACTCATTTGAACACAGCATGATTAGGTAGGCAAGCAACACTCACGTCACACTCCTCAAGCTGGTCTATGAATCACTTTCATAACATTTCACTTCAGGGCTTTTGTAAAGTTACAGGATTTGCAGGCTTTGGTTCTAGCCCATCATTACCTAACTCTACACAAAACTGGATTCCACAAATCAATAACCAGTACCAGGGTTGGAGACCAGACCACTGCTTAAGACCTTTTCCATCCAGGAAAGAACAATAGTTTCAGCATCTGTCTGGCTGTCACATCACTACAGCTGCTCCCATCCTGTAACACATTATATTAGAAGGACGGCAACAATATCCAGTAGTAGATTCAGCACTTGTTATTTGTTTATTGTATTTAACCAGGCTAAGAACACTTAGTTAATAAGAGCACATTTATTTACAATGACGGCCTGGCAAAATTGAAATGGACAGCTATAGACATTGGCAGACCATGTTTTAAGAGCCTCCAAAAAGACCTACTCTAGAACCAAAACATCTGACAACAGCAAGCATAGCAACATCGTTGGCATCGTTAACAAGGAATGCATGCCTGATTCAAGAAATAAATACCAACACAGGACCAGCAACAATCACCTCATGCTCCCCCTCACAGTGATAAAATCTGTATGTCATCACAGATAGTCACTAGTTACTGTAACCTTTGCACCCATGATTAGCCAGACCAAGACCCTCACCGCAACCCGGACGAGTCATACCGGACCAGTCATACACCACCACGAGGGAGCCCAGAAGAAGGCTCTTTAGCCAACCTCTTGAAATATGCGGTTTAATATATAACAATTCTATCATAGTATACAATTGTATTATGGGGACCTGGGAAACCAGCGATCCAGTCACAACATGTTTCTAGCTTCATCTGAGCCCGGTGATACAGTAATTATAATTGGTGGAATGTAAATATCAAATTGGATTGTTTACATGACAAGCGACTGAGAGCTACCTCTGAGCCAGATGGAGAATTAGGGGCCAGAAGAGTCTACCAAGTATTCACCTCCTTAAGGAGGCTCTCATTTACCAAACAGAGCTTAAACTATCAGTGCTATGTCTAAATAAGGCTAAATGTTTACTGTTTGACATAAAATCATGCTGTTTTTGGACGCAGAAGCCATTTAGTATACACACTCCAATGCCATGACGTCTGATTCAAAGGGGATTTTTGTTACGTTTGCAACTTCTCATAAGAATCTAACGCAATGGGAAAAAAAGAGTGAGAAATGCTTTTGAAATGGGGATGTTGGCAGATTAAAGTTGAAACACACGGTTCGTTATAGTTAGTGTTTGTGCATGTGTGTGTGTGTGTGTGTTTCTGTGTGCCTACCTGCATACATGCATACATTAGTGCAAATCTAATCTAATCCTAAACCAATGTAATAAGGTTCAGACAGTACAGTATTGCATATGTGCTTTTAAATCTAATCCTAAACCAATTTAATAAGGTACAGACTACAACACTTCCTACAGTGTTTCCTACTGTTTCCTGAATGTAACATGAATGGATGGCTGTAATCCATAAGAAAACTGAATTTGACACGAGCCCCTTCAAAGGGTAGCCTGGGTTATACATCGAACAGAAGCACTAGGATACATCCCAAATGGCACCCTATTCCCTATATAGTGCACTACTTTGTCATTAGGGATGCACCCCTAAACTTCAGACTACCTACTGTATATGGTGCGTTGTCAAGCTTCAAATAACATCTACAGTGACACCATACTGTATATAGCTATAAAGGAGAGAAATCCACTTTAAGGTTACTGTCTGAAACGGTCAGTCTAAAGTATGGAATTCCCCTGCAGAAAATCATGTGCGCCTAACTCTACTGGAGTGTGAAACTGCACTGAGGATACAGAATTAGTAGCATGTAATTGACTAACCTCACATCATCTTTACTTATCAACAAGTAATTGATGCGAGGACTAAAGTGTGAAAACAACCACCATGTCAGGTCCTGACTGTAGGGAGGCCTCTGGGCAACTCTATGTTGTCTTGGGGTTACGGTCAGGGCTTGACAGTAGGGGTGTCTAGGCACCTCTATGTTTAGTTTTTTTGTGTTTGTCCCCAATTAGAGGCAGCTGCATTACGTTGTCTCTAATTGGGGATCCTATTTAAGCCTGCCTAAGAACTATGACACACCAATGAAAACAGCATAGAATTAGAATCATTATATTTCTATGGAAACTGGCCATTGACTCTGTAAGTACCCTGTCCTCAGGCCCAGGTCGGTTGTCAACAGCTTTGTTGTGAGAATACCATATCATTATCCTTATCATTATCCTCAAGACAGCAAAGATCCACCACAATATTTTACAGTAGGTATGGGGTTCTCGTATGCGTATAGAGCGGCAGGTAGCCAAGTGGTTAGAGAGTTGGACCTGTGGCCGAAGGGTTGCTGGATCGATTCCCCGAGCTGACAAGGTAAAAATCACTGTTCCTAAGCTGTTGTTGTAAATAAGAATTTGTTCTTAATTGACTTGCCTAGTTAAATAAATATGCATAAATCTACTGTATGTTCAAGTAATCTGACCAAAGCACCTGTTCCAATCCAAGTGCCCAATTACATTTAGCAAATTCCAGGCGTTTACATTTGCTGAATGATATGAAAATAGAGCTTTTTGGCCACGCCCACCAGTGGGGGTTTTGCATCGAAAAATGCATATGCAGAAAAATAACCCCATACCTACTGTAAAATATGCTGGTGGATCTTTGATGTTATGGGGCTATTTTGCTTCTACTGATCCTGGGGCCCTTGTTAAGGTCAACGGCATCATGAATTTACACAGCACCAGGAAATTTGAGCCAAAAACCTGGTTGCCTCTTCAAGGAGTTTGAAACTTGGCCGTAAGTGTATCTTCCAGCAAGATAACCCCAAGCACACACTGAAATCCACAAAGTAATGGTTAATCGACAACAAAATCAACATTCAGTCTCTGGACTTGAACACCATTGAAAATTGAAGAGGGCAGTCCATAAGCGCAGATGAAGGATATCAAGGATCTGGAAGGATTCTGTATGGAGGAATGATCTAAGATCACTCTCAATGTGTTCTCCAATCTCATAAAACATTTGAGAAAAATGCTCAGTGACGTCATCCTCGCTAGGTGAGGGATTGAAATGTTTTGAGAACAGGGGTGTCAATAATATGACCCTTACCTTTTTTGAAAAAAAAATAAGATTACTTGTTAAACCAAATCTCTGTCTCTGCGCAATTGTATTAGTATAAAATAATATAATTTCCCATTTGTTTTTACATACAATATACTGTAGCTCAGTATTTGAATGATTTATTTTATACAGTCATTTTTTATAATCTTTATCAAGGGTGTCAATCATTTCAGACCTCCTTAACGCTCCATTTGGAGATTGTGTTTTCAGTCAATTTACCTGGTAAAATAAGGGTTAAATAAATAAAAACATCTCTATCAACATGTGGCTCTGTCCCAAAGCTAAGCCCATGAGGTGATGGTAAATGTGTTTTTGTCTCTGTGTCCATGCTCTCCTTGTTGCTTTCTCAGTGAGCCCTCCAGGTGCATTAATCTAAACAAAACCTTACCTGATTTTTCAACATTCAAAGAGGGGGGGCCAGGGAAAAACAGATGTGCACCTCGAGACAAACGACATGATCAGCCATCAACACATGGGTCAGGGAGTTTCTCCCCTCTGCCAGACATATCAGGAGGTGTCTTGTCCACCTTGGTGTAGCTAACACATCGACATGCGGAACACTCGGACACCTCGGAAGCCGCAGGAGTTCCGGAACACTGTGGAACACTGTGAAGCAGACGGATCGGAAGCCATTTGAGGTAACATGAGTATTCCAGCTATCTGACAAGCCCATCCTCAGATTACAGCGTGAATCAGCAGAGATAAATGACATTTTGATGAACTATTCAGTGCTGTCTGAACCAGCGTACGCTTGTGGTGCAGATTGCCTATGAGGGACACACACAGTGATTTGGTTTACTTTGACACTCTCTACATGATCACATCCTGGATCATTTTAAGTCTACATTTCTGAAAACATTTGTCAAATTAACTGATAATTTGTCAGAAGGGAACGCTATTATATATGCAGATGAAACATTCAGAGAAAAGGACAACCAATATTGCCAGTTGCCTTACCCAAGGCTGCAAACATGACCTTGTAGTGTTGTATTGGACTTGTGACTAGATAGATAGATAGATAGATAGATAGATAGATAGATAGATAGATAGATAGATAGATAGATAGATAGATAGATAGAAACTTTATTGATCCCTGATGGGAAATTTCTTTGTCAAGCAGCTACGAAAATGCCAGAACGAAAATACACAAAAGATAGATACACAATACATGATTCATAGAGTGGCAGTATGAAAAAGTATAAAAACACAAGACGTCTGGTGCAAAAAAGCTATAAAAAGACATTGCATAGTATGGGTGGTTGGCTGAATATGTACACTATACATTGGTGGATGGTGCATGGTTAACTATACTATGCAGGTCGATGGCAGAGAAATACTTAAATAGCTAAAAGTGCGTATGATATAAGTGAGGGTAATAATAGTTTACTTAATATACAGTCTGGTTAAATATACAGGTAAGTTAATTTGCATGGTTAAATTAACTGTACAGGTAAATGACAGGAAGAGATACTTAAATAGCTAAATGTACGTATGATATAATTTAGGGTAATAATAGTAATTCCCTTAAAATACAGTCCTCAGTGCGCAGGTTTTAATTACAGATAAATGCACATATAGCACATTCGATATACTAAAAGCAATGAAAAAAGATACAACTGACAGGATACTAATATGCATTCCTGAGTGAATGACTACGTAAGTTAAGTCCAATAATTACTTACAATATTGCACCCCGGTGAGACATTAAATAGTCTAATAGCTGCCGGCAGGAAGGACCTCCTGTAGCGCTCTCTGGCACACCACGGTGGGATCAGTCTGTGACTGAAGGTGATCCTCTGCGTCATAACCATGGCATGCAGAGGGTGGGTGACGTTGTCCATGATGGCCAGCAGTTTGGCCAGGATCCGTCTCTCCGCCACCTCCTCTAGAGTGTCAAGGCTAATCCCCAGAACAGAGCTAGCCTTCCTGATCAGCTTATTTACCCGAGAAGCATCACCGGCTTTTATGTTGGTGCCCCAGCACACCACTACAAAAAAGATGGCACCACAGACTGGTAGAAGGTATGCAGTAGTTTACTGCACACATTGAAGGACCTGAGCTTCCTCAGAAAGTAGAGTCGGCTCTGGCCATTTTTTTGTACAGAGCTGAAGGTGGTTCTGCTCACGCCACAACACAAAGTCATTGATTGCGCTCATGTACTCCTCCTCTTGCCCACCCCTGATGCACCCTACAATTGCGGAGTCATCCGCTAACTTCTGTAGGTGGCATGTTTCAGAGTAATATCTGAAGTCCGAGGTATAGAGGGTGAACAGGAAGGGGGACAGGACCGTTCCCTGGGGGGCCTCTGTGTTGCTCACTGCCCGTTCTGACACACAGCTCTGTAGTCGCACAAATTGTAGCCTACCGGTCAGGTAGTCCGTGACCCAGGAGACTAAGGTTGCTTCCACTTTCATCTTCTTCAACTTCTCACCCAGTAGCAGGGGCTGAATGGTGTTGAAGACACTGGAGAAGTCAAAAAACATAACCCTCACAGTGCAATCTGCGTTGTCCAGGTGAGAGTAGGCACTCTGCAGAAGGTAGATGATTGCATCATCCACCCCGATGTTGCGCTGATATGCGAACTGCAGGGGGTCCAGTGATGTACACACCAGGGGTCTGAGGTGAGCGAGGACTAATGATGTCTTCATGATGTGGGATGTTAGCGCTACAGGTCTGAAGTCATTCAGGACAGTGGGGTGTGCCTTCTTGGGCACTGGGACGAGGCAGGATGTTTTCCACAGCACAGGGACCCTTTCTAGACTCAGGCTAAGGTTGAAGAGACGCTGGAGTATTCCACACAGTTGGTCAGCACAGACCCTAAGCATCCTTGGGCTGATGCCATCAGGTCCCGTCGCTTTCCACTGATGTAGTCTCTCCAGCTCTCTCTTCACTTGGTTGGTGGTGAAAGCCAGCCCAGGTGGGGAGGTGGGGGGCTAATGCTTTATAGTAAAAACAGAACATGTCATTATCCATCGATGACAATGTAAATTACGTCTTCTATTTCTCCCCATCCCCCGAGACAAAACCAGTTCAGTCCAGTTCTCAGTCCAGAAAATATCAAAGCAAACACAGTCAATTTCCCTCAAAGTAGCAGTGGATCCCACATGCCTTACGAGCCTATTGAGAGCACCACAAGTTATATTGCTTAATCCCTGCTGGGGCTCTGAGACCTGAGGCTGAGACGGAGAGCAGACGGGGAGAACACAGAGGGAAATAAAGACAGAGACCTTGAATGGATCAAATTCTGCATTCTATGTCATTATACTATTTTGCCCGCCGAAACAGAATCTGTGCATTTCATTCCCAATCGACGTTAACGTCGCTGCTCCAGGAATCACATTTGTTTGCCGATATTCAAGTCCACTTGTTAGACCTATTCAGTCGATACTCCAATATCCTCCAGTCTATTGGGCAAGGCCACACATGTCTGTGAGAATGTATTCTTTAATGATCTCATATCAGTGCCTCTTCTATGAGGGAAATCACATAATAGCAATTATTTCATGAATCTTAATAGATGTAATTGAAGTAGTACACATTGGGTTAGGTCTGCAAGGAATTATGGCTGTCAGTCAATTATAATCATGCTCTTCATGTCAAATTTATGAACTAAGAAATTACTCGTAGGAAAGCAAGGAGGCATATTTCCTTTTACTTCTGTTGTTTATTATTTGTACACTTTTCAAGGCTATAACACAGCCTTCAATGTACTTCAAATCAAATCAACAGAGAAGGCAGTATTCCTGAAAAGCTCACTAGAATGGAGGTAGATATGTGAGATAGTGTATGTTGTAAATATGGAATTATGCAATTACTGGATTGTTCCTGAAAGCATCTGGTAGAAAGGTGTTAGCCTGCTGCTTGTTAAATGGACCCAAAAACATCTGGTGCAATGGGAGTACACTCAATTATGTCCTAATTATGAGCCTCAGCTCAGTCCTGCTCACTGCTTGGGATATGATGTAATGATGATTCAGACAGCCTTCCAACCTCTCTATCGTCATTTGTATATACACTGAACAAAAATATAAAGGCAACATGTAAAGTGTTGGTTCCATGTTTCATGAGCTGAAATAAAAGATCCAAGAAATGTTCCATAAGCACAAAAAGGCTTATTTCTCTCCAATTGTGTGTACAAATGTGTTTATATCCCTGTTAGTGAGCATTTCTCCTTTGCCAAGATAAAACATCCACCTGACAGGTGTGGCATATCAAGAAGCTGATTAAACAGCATGATCATTACACAGGTGCACCTTGTGCTGGGGACAATAAAAGACCACATAAAATGTGCAGTTTTGTCACACAACACAATGCCACAGATGTCTCAAGTTTTGAGGGAGCGTGCAATTGGCATGCCGACTGCAGGAATGTCCTCCAGAGCTGTTGCCAGAGAATGTTATGTTCATTTCTCTACCATAAGCCGCCTCCAATGCCGTTTTAAAGAATTTGGCACAAGCGGAGACCACATGTATGGCGTCGTGTGAATGAGTGGTTTGCTAATGTCAACGTTGTGAACAGAGTGCCCCATGGTAGCGGTGGGGTTAGGGTATTGGGCAGGCATAAGCTACGGACAACGAACACAATTGTATTTTATCTATGGCAATTTTAATGCACAGAAATACCGTGACGAGATCCTGAGGCCCATTGTGAGTCCCATTTTTTTAAGGTATCTGTGACCAACAGATGCATATCTGTATTCCCAGTCATGTGACATCCATAGATTAGGGTCTAATGAATTTATTTCAGTTGACTGATTTAATAATATGAACTGTAACTCAGTAAAATCTAAATAAATTCAAAATGGATTAAAAATACGTTTTTTCTCACCCATCTACACACAATACCCCATAATGACAAAGTGAAAACGTGTTTTTAGAATTCTTTGCAAATGTATTGAAAATTAAATACAGAAATATCTAATTTACATAAGTATTCACACCCCTGAGTCAATACATGTTAGAATCACCTTCAAGCTCTGTCAAGTTGGTTGTTGATCATTGCTAGACAGCCATTATCAAGACAAGCCGATTTAAGTGAAAACCGTAACCAGGCCACTCAGGAACATTCAATGGCGTCTTGGTAAGCAACTCCAGTGTAGGTTTGTTCTTCTGTTTTAGGTTATTGTCCTGCTGAAAGGTTAATTTGTCTCCCAGTGTCTGATGGTTCAGACTGAACCAGGTTTTCCTCTAGGATTTTTCCTGTACTTAGCTCTATTCTGATTATTTTTATCCTTGGCAAAGAAAAGCATACCCATAACATAATGCAGCCACAGAATGTTTAAGTCAGTTGAACAAACGTCCTTACACAAGTCTTGTAGTTAACATGTCATATTTGAAATAAGCCTGTTAAACCAAGAAAACACTGACAGCGATTTTAAAGCAAGCAAAGAAATGCTTGGAATGTCTTCTGTCTCAGCAGCATGTGTCTTTTCTCTTTGATCACCTGAACCACATGAAAAACACATCAACACTTCCTATCTTAGGATAAGGAATGTACCATGCAGTATGTATCCATCCCCTCATAGCTCTGTTGCTGCTGAAGGTAGCTCACATGTTCCATGCTCTTAATGTTCTGCATAGAAGATAGTACTGTACAGTAGTGATGGAGCCTTCTGGATGTTTCTATGCGTGTCCTCTTCCAGAACCTCTCTGCTACGGCCCCTTCGTCTCCTGAAAGACGCCTCCTCTCGAGACATTTCACAACACTGGATTAACATTGGATGCTTCATTTAGTGTTCCAGGACAGGATGGAAATCAAGCTTAAAATATCACCTAGTCAACACTTGGTCTTTCTCCATCTGATTGCAGCGTAAAAAATAAAAAAAAGTCTAACATTTTGTAGGCTACTGACTGAGTAGTAGTTGTAACTACAGTGTTAACAGTGTTAAGAGAACAAACAAAAACAAAAACATGAAGAGCAAGTATCAATATTGGTAGATAGCTATCAGCGAAGCTCCAATACCTTAGACAGTGTTGCTGTCCTCTGTTACGCTTCTGCTGCTGCGAACATGGTCACTGCAATCCCACACATACGATATCCTCATGGGAAGACATAATTGGGAATTAAAAGTAATTGGTATGTCATCTTTTTCTTTATGTCCTCCATGCACAAAGCCCATTTTACACTGCCAAATTGTTGAGCCAATATTGCCATGCAATTTTACAGGCTACAGGGTATGAGACAGTGGATGCTGGGCAACAGGCAACAAGGAGACAAAATGTCATAAGAAGCATAGGCTCAGATCTCATCCTACCAAGACGGCAGATCAAACCGTGTGTTTCATGCGCTTCTGTTTGTTTGCTGGTGTTTTTTTGTTATAATCATTCCAAATACTCTGTAATTGTAGTGTTTGCGGTGTGGCTTATGGTGTGGCTATGTCTGTTATGGTACGCCTAATATCTGCTTTCTTGGTTGGACCAGGTCTCTCTTGAAAAATAGATTTCAGCTCAATAAAACTAACCTGGATGAATAAAGTTTAAATAAAAAGATACATTTCAAACTAAGCTTGCACATGTACTCATCTATATAGCTTATTGTCTGTTGACTGCCACAGCTATACTGACATTGATCATGTAAAAACAGGACTCTGTTATATATATATATATATATATACTTTTTTATTTTATTTAACCTTTATTTAATTATTCAGTTAAGAATTAATTCTTATTTACAATGACGGCCTACACCGGCCAAACTCGGACGACGTTATGCCAATTGTGCGCCGCCCTATGGGAATCTCAACCAGGCCGGTTGTGATACAGCCTGGATCAGCCTGGATACTTGTTCTGCAAGTACACAAACTTCTGCCAGGCAAACCAACCATGGCAATGCAGCCACAACAGCATAGCTTGCTTCATTCCATAGCTAGAGGACTCCTGATATCTCCAGTATATATATATTTTTTTAATCTGTTGTTGTCTAGTGCTGTATTTTTGCTAGCTAGGACCATCTACTTCTGCCTGTCTTCACAGTAGGTTACTTGGTGTGTGAACTGTTGTCTGCTCATAACTTGCAGAAGGTTGTTGACACATCATCCAGGATTAAGGGGCAGGGCAATTTGTGATTGTTGCTGTTTTTGTAATCAGTGGCTGCATTGGAGGGGGAGTGGCTTCTCATCTCCTAGGCAATCAGCAATTAGTTCCGGGAGGTATGCTCTTTATCTCTGCAAGTTAATTAACAATTAGTATTCAACAGCCGTCACTTCAGCGGCGGTCTCATCGCAAAACGGTTCTACCGAGTTATCCAAGGAAGGCTCCACACCACTCTCTCACTTGAATATCTTACCTAGTTATTTTCAGATCATCTCATTTTGCTCTTTTGCAGCTTTGGCAACTATGTGTTTTTTCTATACCTGTTTGAGTCATGCGTCCTCTGAAGCATGCCTCGTCAAACCACTCTTCTTAACGCCCGCTTACCCCCGGAAGCCAGCCGCATCAATGTGTCGGAGGTAACACCGTTCACCTGCCAATTGGGGTCAGCCTGCAGGCGCCCGGCTCGCCACAAGGAGTCGCTAGAGCGCGATGAGCCAAGTAAAGCCAAACCCTTCCCTAACTCGTACAGCGCTGGGCCAATTGTGCGGCGCCCTATGGGACTCCCAATCACGGCCGGTTGTGATACAGACCAGGATCGAACCCGGGTCTGCAGTGCGATACAATGCCTTAGACCGCTGGGCAACTCGGGAGGAATAGTTCCTTGACCTTTTGACCCTGACGCAGGCATGGATCTCCCCAGAGAACACTCCAGCTGCTCAGGGCTTGTCTCAAACAACGCAAATTCCCATGGTTTTCATATGATCATAAATATCTCACCCACCTGTCCTGAAACAGTTGTTGCATTCTTCAGAGTTCAACAATCAGATTGTCCAGCCTGAATACCTAATCAATAAACCATCTATGTAGCTATCAGATTATTTACAACGACTAGCCTCACAACATGAGTGCAGCCATATTTTTCAGGTGTGTATTCACTAGGAACCAAATGGAAGCAAATGGATTGAACAGGGGAGGGAATAATCTGAACTTGAAATGCAGGTTTTCCTTGCAAAACGTTGTGAAACGATTTGCTATGGTTGGCTATGGTCTTCACTAATGAATACACCCCAGTCTTCAGATGCATTCACACAAATGGATATGTCGTTGAATATTAATTACATTTGTCAAAAATATCTAGACACAGCTACTAAGAGACAAAGCATGTATGTACAATGAACATTAGCTACCTACATTCTAATAACATAGCTAACGTTAACTAGCTAACTAGCTAGCTAACTACAGTAGCTGCTGTTTATGCACACTGATGTTACATTAACATATCGTTTCCTACAGAAAATTCATGTTAACACTGCTACTTAAATGTATTGACATAAAATGAAATAACTACCTTAGCTTTCAATAAAACATACCTACAAAGATCCTGCCCTGTCTCTACCGTTGAGCTATAGTCTCCAGAACAAAAATAATGTGCCGTTTTCAATAGCTTCTTCTTCGCTTCTATGGTATAAGTAGGTGCTCAAAAGCAACTGGGTACTCACGATCCCCAAACTGTGTTCCTATTAACAACTACACATCAGTGAGAATCCTCAAGTGTACCACTCTGTGAGTACACGTCAATTAACTGACAACTCACTAGCGAGCCTCTGACAGGAAAAATGTATAACACGTCAGCTAGGTAGTCACCTCACTAGCGCCCCCTGACAGTTATTAAAAAATAAAAAGCATCAAGCTTTTCTTTCTAATGGGGTTTTAAAGCTTTTTAATCTGGCTGGTAGATGCTGCCAGTAGAAGCCTAGCTTGTGCATCACTAGCTATCACTAGCTATCAGGGAAGAAATCCGAGGGTGAGTGTGGAGCTTGACTGGGCCAAGCTATATCAGCTTTTGAAGTTGCTGCAGCCGTTCGCGATCCACACCGACCAACTTGCTGACCAGAGACTGGGCCAAGCTAGGGCAGCTTGTGAAGTTGCTGGCATCAATCCACACGGGCAACTTCAAACTGACAGCCAGTCACTGTCTGATGTGGTGCCGTGCCTTCTCAACCTTGAGGCATACTTTCAGTCAACTACTGTTGCAAAATAGTCACCTCTCCAGTTCTGGCAGGCAAGGATGGTTGTTTATCAAAGCTGTGCCCTGTGGCACTGGATCTGGATTCTGCCCCTGCATCCCAAGCGTTCGTGGAGAGAATTTTCTCAGTCTGTGGACAACTATTATTAGGCTTGAGAAACCGAGCGACCACCTCTCTGGAATGTAGAGTTTTCTTGAAGATAAACCAGAAAAACCTGTTTGGTTGAACACACACACACACACACACACACACACCGGCACACACACACACAAATACACACACACAAGCTGGCTGTGAACTGATATCTGTTTTTGCTGTTGTTTCAGCTGTTTGTATTAACCCTATCTGAAGGGGTTAGTCAGTGATACGTGTTTAATATTAAATAAACATTACATGTCAAATGTGCCATGACTTCATATGTTGTTTTTTACTCTCTCTGTCAGGTAAAGGTACTTGATTATTCCACTAAAGTTAAAAAAGCATTCGATTGGTGTAAATATGGGCAAGAGAGTTTCGTTCCACCATATTTCTTGCACCAGTCTAGACGCTTATCCTTTAAATTCAAATCACGTTCTCCTCGTTAGTATAGTGGTGAGTATCCCCGCCTGTCACGCGGGAGACCGGGGTTCAATTCCCCGACGGGGAGGAAGGATAATGTTTTTTGCTTGACAAAGAAATTTCCCCTCGGGGATCAATAAAGTACATATCTATTTTTCTATCAATCTATCTATGCTACCTTCTGTCCCTAAAACTAAAACGAAATAATACAACAACGACATAGGAATGTTTTTATGAAACTGAAACTAAATATAAACGAATAAATCAAGTCTGAAAACTAACTGAAACTAAACTGAATTTTTAATAAATAAATAATAAAGTAACAGAAATAAAAACATTAAGTCACTAAACTATAATAACCTTGCACCACACCAACATCATGGTGAAGAAGGCACAACAGTGCCTCTACAACCTAAGGCAGCTGAAGAAATGTGGCATGGCCCCTAAGACCCTCACGAACAGATGCACCATTGAAAACCTTCTGTTCGGGCTGCATCACCGCCTGGTATGGCAACTGCACCGCCCGCAACTGTATGGCTCTCCAGAGGGTGGTGCGATCAGCCCAACACATCACCGGCGGAACGCTGCCTGTCCTTCAGGACATTTACAGAACTCAGTGTCACAGGAAGGCCAAGAAAATCATCAAGGACCTCAGCCACCCGAGTCACGGTCTGTTGTTCCTTCTGCTATCATCTCGCAGACAGAGATGTACCGGCGGGACACCAGGGCATCAGACTGCCAAACAGCTATCACACCATCATCTGTAGTAATTGAGCCAAATATATACTCACACACACAAGCTCACTCACACACCTCATACGCAAACAGACTCCTGTACTCACATCACAGGCGGCAGGTGGCACCTTAATTGAGGAGAACGGGCTCATAGTAATCGCTGGAACGGAATGAATGGAATGGTAGCGAACACATCAAACACATGGTTTCCATGTGTTTGATACCATTCCATTCACGCAATTCCAGCCATTATTATGAGCCGTCCTCCCCCCAACAGCCTCCTGTGACTCAAATATACACTCACGCATACGCCCATACTCACAAACACCCGAACATGTACCGTGTATCTGTCTTTTGTCTTTTGTGTACTTTCGTTGTGGCATTTTGCACCTGCCCTGTGTTTTGTTGTAGCTGCTTGACAAAGAAATTTCCCCCTCGGGGGATCAATAAAGTACCTATCTATCTATCTATCTATCTATCTATCTATCTATCTATCTATCTATCTATCTATCTATCTATCTATCTATCTATCTATCTATCTATCTATCTATCTATCTATCTATCTATCTATCTATCTATCTATCTATCTATCTATCTATCTATCTATCTATCTATCTATCTATACACACATATACACTCACACACATATAAAGCTGCTGTCCAATGCATACAGAAAGATACATTAAATACTGGACTGTTTATTTTGTACTGTTTTTCATATTGTGTATTCATATATTGTATTCTTCACACACTGTAGCTCTTGTAATATATCTACCACGGAAGATTGCATTTTGTTACACTGTTTATTTATAGACTGGATTCTCGACGTAGCTCACTGTAATATATCTACTTCAGTACATGTACTATATCATCTTTCTGGTGGACAGTATTCCCTTTCCTTTATATATGCATAGATTGCATTTGGATTACTGATACAGTGTTATTTGGGTTGTTAGCTGGATTCGTTCTGATTTTTAAAAATTATTATTTGTACTTGTATAAAAAAAATTCTACAATCAATCATATGCTAAAATGTGTACACCACCAACAAACTTTGATTTGATTGCGGCGTCATTGACACTGTTTAATCAAATTATAATCTCTGGTGGTATCCCCAGGGTTTTGAAGGCGGCCCATTGTGCTTCCTCTCCACAAAGATGGTGACCACTCTGACCTAAATAATTAGACTCCAGTCACCCTAGCCAAAAGGCTTCTTAACAGCTTCTACCCCCAAGCTTTAAGACTCCTGAACAGCTAATCAAAAGGCCACCAGACCCTCTCTTTTAAGCTGCTGCAGCTCTCTGTTTATTATCTATGCATAGTCACTTTAACTCTACCTACATGTACATATTACCTCAATTACCTCGACTAACCGGTTGCCCCCCACATTGACTCTGTATCGGTACCCCTGTATATAGCCTCCTCACATTGACTCTGTACCGGTACTTCCTGTATATAGCCTCCTCACATTGACTCTGTACCGGTACTTCCTGTATATAGCCTCCCCACATTGACTCTGTACCGGTACTTCCTGTATATAGCCTCCTCACATTGACTCTGTACCGGTACTTCCTGTTTATAGCCTCCCCACATTGACTCTGTACCGGTACTTCCTGTATATAGCCTTGCATCTGTTATTGCTGCTGTTGAATTATTTTTGACTTTCTATTTTTCTATTATTATTTTTTTAAACTTCTTAAAGCATTGTTGGTTAGCATTCCAGTTGTATTCGGGGCATGTGACAAATACAATTAGATTTGATTTGAAAGGGGGAAGGGGTCTGAATAATTTCCTGTCTATACACACCACATGTTTATATCCCAGACTCTGACATTGCTCCTTCTGATATTTCTCAACGTCTTGTTTGTCTCTTTTTTTGTATTATTTGTGTATTAGTATATTAGTATTGTACTTATAACATCTGCTAATCTCTCTGCGCGACAAATCAACTTTGAGTTGATTTGATTTGTACAAGGTTAATCAATGCATTATGAGTTACAGGCCTTCAACAGAGGAATTTATCCATAAGTATCAGCGTGATTACAGGAGCGTGACTAGACATAAACGATATGGCCAGGGTGAGCATAAATCCATGACTAACAGGGTCTGGTGGTGACAAGGACACAGGAAGAAGCACCGCACCGTACCACTTCTCCTTGACTGCCAGATTGATGAAAAGGAAGATGCTCAGAGCTGCTTTACATTGTCAGGAAAGAGAATGTCGACTTAGCGGAGAAGGATGATGATTTGGTGATGAAGATGGTGGTGATGGTGATAATGATAATGATGGAGCACTGCACTTCTTCCCAACTTGGTAAATTGGAAGTCGGTAGGAGCTGGTGGTGATGGTGATGATGGTGGTGATGGTGGTGGTGGTGATGGTGATGATGGTGGTGATGGTGGTGGTGGTGGTGATGATGATGATGATGATGGTGGTGATGGTGATGATGGTGGTGGTGGTGGTGATGATGATGATGATGGTGGTGGTGATGGTGGTGGTGATGATGATGGTGTTGATTGTGGTGGTGGTAGTGGTGATAATGGTGGTGATGATGGTGGTGGTGATGATGGTGGTGATGGTGGTGGTGATGATGGTGACGATGGTGGTGATGGTGGTGGTGATGATGGTGATGATGGTGTTGGTGATAGTGATGATGGTGGTGATGATGGTGGTGATGATGGTGATGATGATGATGGTGATGGTGATTGTGATAGTGATGATGGTGATGGTGGTGATGAAGAACAAGAACATGTGAAACTGCAAATTTCAAATGTGAATCTGCAATTCACATGTGAGGTGAAAACATGTTATTCTCCTCACATGTGAAAGGTGTTGTTAAGATGTGAACTCTTTATGTAATGCATGTTATTCTCCTCACATGTGAAAGGTGTTGTTAAGATGTGAACTCTATATGTAATACATGTTATTCTCCTCACATGTGAAAGGTGTTGTTAAGATGTGAACTCTATATGTAATACATGTTATTCTCCTCACATGTGAAAGGTGTTGTTAAGATGTGAACTCTATATGTAATACATGTTATTCTCCTCACATGTGAAAGGTGTTGTTAAGATGTGAACTCTATATGTAATACATGTGATTCTCCTCACATGTGAAAGGTGTGAACATATGGTATGAACGACTGACCTCGTGTGTCTCTTATTCTCTATTGTGAAAATTTCAGCTCAACATACAAAACTGCACATTTCACATGTGTTTTTTGTAAGGGAAGTAATGAAATAGTATGGAGGGGGTTTAAGTTAAGTGGTACGCTGTTCAGATAAAATGGTGTATTACATTTGACATGATCATGTGAGCCCACCTGGGATTCAAACTCAAAACTTTTGGGTTTGGTATATGCTGATATTACTGTTGCACCATTCATTTTTGTTTGCAGGGCACCACCTGTAAAATCTCATGCGATAAATATCCACATGTGAAACTTCATTTGAAATATCCTTACATATGATGTGTTCCAAAACCACTTTTTCCACATGATTTCACGTGTGAAAATAAATGTAACATTTGCAAAACATGTGGACATTTCACATGTGAAATCAGGTGGTTTTTCCATAAGAGTTGTTGAGTCAACAATACTTATAATGGGAATGGGTGAGTTAAACCAACACACTGAAGCTTTTTTATTGCGTCATTATGTTACGACCGGTAAACGCAGCGTATTGGCGCTACTAAAGGGTGGCCAGCCAATGTACGCGAGCTCAGTCTAGGCATTCTAATCTGAACGTGGTGGAGCTATGAGAAGAGAAGTGCCATAGGATTGTATTCGTCTGTGCCATCGCTTTTGGAGCGAGACAAGCCAACTAAAGTCACCTTATAATAATCTTAATTAAAGGCATCGACTAGTTTTATTTTACGAATGTATAGTTTTTTTTCTCACAAGTGTTAAATGGTGACTTGATTGCTGTTTGAATTCATCTGGATTGATCGGATATTAGTGGCTATTATTATTGATTATTATTATTTCTATTTGCATTATACATTATTTTCAACGCCATAATTGTCTACTACAGTTCCCAAGCGGAATGAGCCTGTTTTGCACCTACTGAGGATACAAGGCTTGAGTATGGATGCATGTTCGGAAAAATGAAGTTTAAGTGTTTTACGGTGGGCTCCATACGACCACCTCTAGCCTACAAATCCGTCGGCAGTTGAGGCTTCCAATTGAAAACTTGATGCTGTAGCCTATTGTAGTTCATTGACGGTATAAATATTATAATTTTATCTCCGTGTGAAACATTCTCGAATGTGGACCACTGCAAACGATGTTTACCGAGGTGGCTCATTTAAACCTCAGCTCTAATGGAAGCATCGAGGATCCACTGAGCTCTCTGGATCAAGAATGGAACGAGCCCCCTGCGAAAAGACTTTCTCGGACTGGACACCATGTGATGTCCGTCTTCCTTGGATCTATTATGGTTTTTGGTTTCTTCAATAACCTGGTGGTATTGATCCTGTTTATTAAGTTTAAAACTCTGCGGACTCCTGTGAACATGCTTTTGCTGAACATAAGCGTGAGTGACATGCTGGTGTGCCTCTGTGGCACCACGCTCAGCTTTGCATCCAGTCTACAGGCACGCTGGCTGTACGGGAAGCATGGGTGCATGTGGTACGGCTTTGCCAACTCTTGTTTCGGTGAGTTTAGTAGCCTATTACCGTAACAAAGTAGTCACCAAAGTAATTATGTGTTTTGCACAATTACACAATCAAAGCCTCGATGCCTCATCAATGAGACATGAATGACCTGAGTGTGTTTAAGGAAATCATGGTGCCAAAGAGTTGTCTGCGCGGGGGTTTGGGTTACACTTTTTGCAGAAACTATGGCTATCATTGTGTCAATGATTCACCCAACTTTGTAATGAGACAAATCTATATGAAGTGTATAGAAGAAGGGACTAACTGGGATTTCCAACCCCGTTCCTAGGTTTTCGCTCTAACCCCAGTTGTAGTTAACCTGATTCAACCTAACCTGCTAATGAACATAATCAGCTTCGCTAGGACGTTAGATCTCCAGGAACAGGGTTGGAGAGTCCTGAACTAGGGACTGTCTATAGGTCATTTGTGTCAGATAATGTTGCCGATGAAAGGGGTAGTGTGGGGTACAAAGTTTAAATTATTGTAGCGAAGTGATGGACTTCCACTTTCGGATCTCCCGCGTGCCACATCTTGTTCCGGATGCCACACATACAGTAGCATTATCTTATGGATATAGTAATGTCAGCAGTTACATCTGTGCCCCACAGACAGTTTAATTGCGACTTCTCACGTGTGAAATCATTGCTTCTGTACTCTCACTGCCAAGTCAAACAGATAAAGATAGATAGAGAGAGAGAGAGAGAGAGAGAGACATTCTGTCAGCTTGATGATGTTAGTTATGTCACCTTACTTTAGAGATATCTTCAATTAATCAGTCTAGCCCCAAATATTGGAAGCTCTTTGTCTGTGATGCTATGAAGTGTGTGTGAAATTGTTTTGTGGAATGGAAGTGGATTCAGGGGGCACCCTTTTGTAGCAGAACATTTCCTGCACAGCATGTAATGCAAACTTGTAGTGTATTCAAGTTTTAAAAATGCTTCTAAAGTTTGTCATTCCCACTTTACATTTTCAGACTTTGCCCCTATAAAAATTTCTATTAATTATAATCCATATCAAATCAAATGCAATGTATTGGTTGCGTACACATATTTTGCAGACGTTAAGGTGCAGCGAAATGCTTATGTTTCTAGCGCCAACAGTGCAGTAATACCTAACAATACATACATAATCCCCAAAAAATAAAAATAAAGAAATTAAGAAAGACATTTCAGAACGAACAATGTCCGAGCCTGGAACATAAATATATACGTATATAATGGTGTGTATAAACAGTATGGACAGTATATGAGTAGTAAAGGTGTGTACAGAAGTACTTAAATAGGATGAGCCTTGACTAGAATACAGTATATACTGTACATATGAAGTGGGACTCACTCACTGTAAAATAAATGAAGATGAAAGCTCAGCAGTATGAATGGGGATTCAAAAGGTGCACTCAGAAGGGGAATTGATGAGGGAGGGTGGGGGTTTGAATATCATTATTATCATTCAATATAATTGAATATCATCAAATGCCATTCTGTTACTTCTCCTAATTGCTCCAAGAGGTTTTTCCACCAAAGCTTTTCACAAAAGGTGCACTCATGAGGGGAATTGAGGAGTGAGTGCAGGCCGGGATTTGAATATCATTAACATATAATTATCATTGTATATCAAAAAAGGAGAATGCATAACAATGTCCTGTTTCTTAAAATGACAATCTGTTACATCTTCCCTAAAATTATATTATTCCACCAATGTTCTACAACCTGCTATGTTGCTCTTTTTTTTCATTGCATTTAGTATATCGAATGTGCAATAATTATCTGTAATTAAACCCTGCACTAAGGACTGTATTTGAAGAGAATTATTATTATTAACCTAAATTATATCATACGCACGTTTAGCTATTTAAGTATCTCTTCCTGTCATTTACCTGTACAGTTAATGTAACCATGCAAATATTCACTTACCTGTTCATTCAACCAGACTGTATATTAAGTAAACTATTATTACCCTCACTTATATCATACGCACATTTAGCTATTTAAGTATTTCTCTGCCATTGACCTGTATAGTATAGTCCATTCCTCCTGACAGAACTGGTGTAACTGAGTCAGGTTTGTAGGCCTCCTTGTTCGCACACGCCTTTTCAGTTCTGCCCACACATTTTCTATAGAATTGAGGTCAGGGCTTTGTGATGGCCACTCCAATACCTTGACTTTGTTGTCCTTAAGCCAATTTGCCACAACTTTGGAAGTATGCTTGGGGTCATTGTCCATTTGGAAGACCCATTTGCGACCAAGCTTTAACTTCCTGACTGATGTCTTGAGATGTTGCTTCAATATATCCACATAATTTTCCTTCCTCATGATGCCATCTATTTTGTGAAGTGCACCAGTCCCTCCAGCAGCAAAGCACCCCCACAACATGATGCTGCCACCCCCGTGCTTCACGGTTGGGATGGTGTTCTTCGGCTTGCAAGCCTACCCCTTTTTCCTCCAAACATAACAATGGTCATAATGGCCAAACAGTTCTATTTTAGTTTCATCAGACCAGAGGACATTTCTCTAAAAAGTATGATCTTCGTCCCCATGTGCAGTTGCAAACCTTAGTCTGGCTTTTTTATGTCCATTTTGGAGCAATGGCTTTATAGGACTGATTTTACTGTGGATATAGATACTTTTGTACCCGTTTCCTCCAGCATCTTCAAAAGGTCCTTGATTTGCACTTTTCGCACCAAAGTACGTTAATCTCTAGGAGACAGAACGCGTCTCCTTCCTGAGCTGTATGACAGCTGCGTGCTCCCATGGTGTTTATACTTGTGTACTATTGTTTGTACAGATGAATGTGGTACCTTTAGGCATTTGGAAATTGCTCCCAAGGATGAACCAGACTTGTGGAGGTCTACAAATGTTTTCTGACGTCTTTTCCCATGATGTTGAGCAAAGAGGCACTGAGTTTGAAGGTAGGCCTTTGAATCCACATGTACACCTCCAATTGACTCAAAGGATGTCAATTACCCTATCAGAAGATTCTAAAGCCATGACATTATTTTCTGGAATTTTCCAAGCTGTTTAAAGGCACAGTCAACTTAGTGTATGTAAACTTCTGACCCACTGGAATTGTGATATAGTGAATTATAAGTGAAATAATCTGTCTGTAAACAATTGTTGGAAGAATTACTTGTGTCATGCACTAAGTAGATGTCCTAACCAAAACAATAGTTTGTTAACATGAAATCTGTGGAGTGGTTTTAATGACTTCAACTTAAGTATATGCAAACTTCCGACTTCAACCCTACCTACCTACCAGTTTTCACTGGGTTAGAGCTAGGGTTAGTACAAGGTTCATCCCCTCTTTGACATCACCGTTTCTGAATCATTCCTGTGTGTTGAGCTTTATGGGATTCTGTTTTGTAAAATGTTACAGCTATAAGCCTGAAGATAGTGGTTACTGTTATTATCTAGGTTATTTTATTGTCCCCCCCTACACCTTTTTTGGGCTGCATATTTGGCCACTTGCAAGTGGAAAATGCGGTTCTTCAGGCATTCTTACGCATTGCATGTAGTTGTTTCAAATGTGTGTTCCTTCTAGTGTGATAGTCTTTCCAGATGACACAGCAATTAATGTAAAAAATAATGAAAATATAAAAAGGCTAGAGAAACCCTCTATGTTATTTTTATTATCCATTATCTAATTATCTATCACAAAAACTTATGCACTTGCATACTAGGCTAATACAGGAGACAGATTGTAGTTTTTATGCCCTGATATCAGGAACTGGTGGCAAAAAAGTTTTATTAAGAAGGACAACCCACATTTCCCACTCTCACACACCGAATAGCCTGAAGCAACAGGGCTCTTCTTGCAGGCTCTATTTCCTCTATGTCCGAGCATTGTGAACTGTAGGTTCAAGATGTTTGACCTTTGACCTGGATACTTGTACAACACAGCAGTTTTTCACCATAAGGTTGGCTCTTTTACAACAGGGGTCAATAGAAAATAATGTTTGTTTTCCCCAATTTGTGGGCGTGGTCGAGGGGAATTACTTCTTATTACGTGAATGTCGACTCGGAGTTTCTCTGCCATCTTGAATTCCTCTCAGCCCAGCAGATTTATTTCTGGTTTGAGGGGCAAAACTAGGACAATTCTCAGTGTTTGTGACATCTCCTCGGTCACATGACCCGAGTGTTTTGAAAACGGGCTGAGGGGTGTTTATGGTTGATAAGAAGGTCATCCTGTTCATGGGATAACAGAGCACTGAGCCCAGCACCTATAATGCCATAGCCCTGCGTGGCTGTTGGCTGCTAGGCTACCCTCTCTAGTTGTTAGATAGAATAAAAGAGAATAAGAGTCTTCTGGGGCTTTGTGTGTTTACATATCAGGCAATGGATTTATTTCAGTAATGTCAACTGTTGGAGTAATTGTGTCATGGGCAAGCTCTTGTTTTCTGAGCTCATTATTTAGCAGGCAGCTAGCGAGCACACCATTTCAAACAATGTGTAAACTGTTTATTACAACCATTTATTACAGATCTACGAAGTAGAAACTAACAGTTTATAAAATACTTATTAACCCTTATAAATAACCACCCCTTATAAATAACCACCCTGACCCTCAACTCTTAGTCCCCTCCTGTACTCCCTGTTCACCCACGACTGCGTGGCCACGCACAACTCCAACACCATCATTAATTTTGCAGACAACAGGATAGTGGCTGGCCTGATCACCGACGACAATGAGCCAGCCTATAGGGAGGAGGTCAGAGAGCTGGCAGTGTGGTGACAGGTCTACAAACTCTCCCTCAATGTCAGCAAGACAAAAGGAGATGATTGTGGACTACAGAAATGGAGGGCAGAGCACGCCCCCATTCACATCAACGGGGCTGTAGTGGAGCGGGTCGGGTGCTTCAAGTTCCTTGGTGTCCACATCACAAAGGACCTATCATGGTCCTAACACACCAACACAGTCATGAAGACGGTACAACAACGCCTCTTCCCACTCAGGAGGCTGAAAAGATTTAGCATGGGTCCTCAGATCTTCACTGGCTGAATCACTGCTTGGTCCGACCGTAAAGCCCTACAGAGGGTATATCACTGGGGCAGAGCTCCCTGCCATCCAGGACCTCTATACCAGGCAGTGTCAAATACTCCAGCCAGCCATGTCATAGACTGGTCTCTCTGCTACCGCACGTCTGGGACCATAAGGCTCCTACCCCCAAGCCATAAAACTGCTGAATAGTTCATCAAATGGTGACCCAGACTATCTGCATTGACCTCCTTTTTCTTGCGTGGCTATCTGCACTCATTGGACTCTACGCACACAGGCACACATTCACACTCTTTACATACGCTGCTGCTACTCTGTTTATTATCTATCCTGATTGCTTAGTCACTTTTACCCCTACCTATATGTACATAGTACCTCAATTACCCCAACTACCTTGTACCCCTGCATATTGACTCAGTACCAGTACTCCTTGTATATAGCCTCGTTGTTGTTATGTTATTGTGTTACTATGGCTTTATATTTACACTCTTAGAAAAAAGGTTTCCAAAAAGGTTATTTGGCTGTCCCCATAGCAGAACCAGGTAGAACCCTTTTTGGTTCGATGTAGAACTCTTTTGAATTCCATGTAGAACCCTCTGTGTAAAGGGTTCAACATGGAACTCAAAAGGGTTCTAACTGGAACCAAAACAGGTTCTTCAAAGGGCTCTCCTATGGGGACAGCCAAATAATCCTTTTAGGTTCTAGATAGCACCTTTTTTTCTGAGTGTACAGCTGTTGTATTCGGCGCATGTGACAAATAAAATGTGGTTTTGATATGAATATAAGTATGTGAGAGGGGTTACACTACTGCAATTTGGATTATACCAATGCCTCCCTCTATTGAAGTGTATTAGTGTTGATGTCAAAGTGTTTTGTTCATTTTATAGGGTGCAGTACATGGTGTTCCAGAAACTCCAAACCACATTCATTTCACACCCTGGCCTTTTAGTGGAAAAAATTTACTCAATAGAGGTGTGAGGACTTTTTCAAGAGCAGCAGCCCATTCCACAATGACACAGTGAAGGGGACAGACATTTTTCTCACCTACAAGTCCCTATACCCCTCCTCTGGCATCCAGCCCCCTCTCCTCTGCCTGTCACTATTGGTCCACCAAGGTGACCCTGACCGCTGAGACGGAGTCTGCAGGATGGCGTGTGAACTGTGAATGGGCATTGAAATACCAAGACGTTTCTCCCTCTCAGTGAGTCACACCACACCGAGCACAAAGTCAGCCCCACCCACTCTTTCCATCCATTCCCTGTTTCTCAATAGTGCCCAGGGCTTAGCTTAACTCCTCCGTAGGTTGTGGGTGGTGGGATACCATAGAAATAAAATTACTAGAACCGGCGTCCCCATTGAAGTCAATGTGCCATGATGGGTGGGCCAGCGGGCACAAAGTAAAGCAGGAAGAGTAATTCTACTTCTATGTGCCACACTGTGCGCAGTTGAAACCCTCTCCAGAAGACTTGCACTCAAACTGTACTGCAGTCGTCAGTAACATGCTCTTAGTTATAAAATCAATATAGATGTTGGAACGTTACGTTGAGCAAAGTGGACGCACCTTGCATGCTCATATAGTATAATGTTCAATAATTGAGACTTTTTGTCCCTACTACTGTTGAATAATTAACAGACGTCCTGGGCCTCTGAAGCATCTTGGGTAGTTAAATTAAGAGAGGTTACCATGCAAAGTCACTATGCCCTTGGCAGATAACAACGTAATGGACTACAGCTGTTGAGTGAGGTCCTCCTTCCACTCCTGGCCTCCTGGCCATCCGCTACCCAGCAGTACCTAATGTGGAGGTCTTACCCTTTAAGTTGACTTTTCTCCTAAAATAGCCTACAACCGCAAACTTTAAGGTCTACTCTCCAAAAAACAGCCTCTGAACAACAAATTATTCTCCTCTGGTGAAGGAATCCCACAATTCTCTGCACAACCATAGACATTTCTCTTTATCTAGAATTTTCCAGTTTCCTCAAGTGTGGCAGGGCCCAAATCTCTGTTTCGAGAGTAAGACATGATTAAAAAGAGCTTTGAAGATTAGAACATGTTGTCCTGTGCTGTGAGGAGAAAAGGACCTTCCAGAGTGTAGGAAGAACTCTCACAGAAATGATGTAACATGGGATGGAGATGGTGGGAGATTGGGAGATGAGATTACACAAGTCATCATGGTTCAAAGCATGGTGTAACGACTGCTTTAGATTTCAAACCAAAGACTGTATGTACGTAGAATGACTTACAAATGTAGAACGATGTACAGTACGTGTGTAGAAGGAAGTATGTACACTGTAAAAACTGACTCTTTGGATCAACCCCCCAAAAATGTGGTTACAAGTAAATTAGTTTTCCACAAAATGCCACAACGAAAGTACACCAAAGACAGATACACGGTACATGATACATAGAGCGGCAGTATGAAAAAGTATAGAAATACAAGATATCTGGAGTGCAAAAAAAAGCTATAAAAGGACATTGCATAGTATGGGTGGTTGGCTGAATATGTACACTATACGTTGGTGGATGTTGGATGGTTAACTATACTATACAGGTCGATGGCAGAGAAATACTTCAGTAGCTAAAAATGCGTATGATATGAGCGAGGGTAATAATAGTTTACTTAATAGACAGACTGGCTAAATGAACAGGTAAGTGAAAATTTTGCATGGTTAAATTAGCTGTACAGTTAGGTATACAGTTATATTTACAGATAAGTGAATACTTGCATGTTTACACAAACTGTACAGGTAAATGACAGGAAGAGATACTTTAATAGCTAAATGTGTGTATGATATCATTTGGGGTAATAATAGTAATTCCCTTAAAAATACAGTCCTTAGTGCGCAGGGTTTAATTACAGACAACTGCACTTATTGCACATTCGATATACTAAAAGCAATGAGAAAAGGTGCAACTGGCAGGATACTAATATGCATTCCTGAGTGAATGCCTACGTCCAATAATTACTTACAATATTGCATGTGATATAATATAACAACTGTACATGAGTATGTATATACAGACCTGTATGAATAAATAGGTCCTGAGTGGATGAGTGCTGACGGACCAGAGTTACTCACGGATGGATGCATAATTGTTAAACTAGGTCCTAGCACCCCAACAGTTCCAGATCTATGTTGCCGACGGCACGGCACCCCGGTGAGGCATTATACAGTCTCATAGCCGCCGGCAGGAAGGACCTCCTGTAGCGCTCTCTGGCACACCGTGGTGGGATCAGTCTGTGACTGAAAGTGCTCCTCTGCGTCATAACCATAGCGTGCAGAGGGTGGGTGACGTTGTCCATGATGGCCAGCAGTTTGGCCAGGATCCGTCTCTCCGCCACCTCCTCTAGAGTGTCAAGGCTCATCCCCAGGACAGAGCTAGCCTTCCTGATCAGCTTATTTACCCGAGAAGCATCACCGGCTTTGATGTTTGCTCCCCAGCACACCACTGCAAAAAAGATGGCACTGGCCACCACAGACTGGTAGAAGGTATGCAGTAGTTTACTGCACACGTTGAAGGACCTGAGCCTCCTCAGAAAGTAGAGTCGGCTCTGGCCCTTTTGGTACAGGGCCCCGGTGTTACCAGCCCATTCCAGTCTGTTGTCCATATGGACACCCAGGAACTTGTATGACTCAACCATTTCCACATCCATCCCCTTTATAGGGACTGCAGTCAGTTGTGCCTTGGTTCTCCTGAAGTCCACCACCATCTCCTTAGTTTTGCTGATGTTGAGCTGAAGGTGGTTCTGCTCACACCACAACACAAAGTCACTGATTGTGCTCCTGTACTCCTCCTCCTGCCCACCCCTGATGCACCCTACAATAGCAGAGTCATCCGAGAACTTCTGTAGGTGGCATGTTTCAGAGTTATATCTGAAGTCTGAGGTGTAGAGGGTGAACAGGAAGGGGGACAGGACCGTACCCTGGGGGGCCCCTGTGTTGCTAACTGCCCGTTCTGACACACATCTCTGTAGTCGCACAAATTGTGGCCTACCGGTCAGGTAGTCCGTGACCCAGGAGACTAAGGGTGCTTCCACTTTCATCCTCCTCATCTTCTCACCCAGTAGCAGGGGCTGAATGGTATTGAAGGCACTGGAGAAGTCAAGAAACATGACCCTCACAGTGCAACCTGCATTGTCCAGGTGAGAGTAGGCCCTCTGCAGAAGGTAGATGATTGCATCATCCACCCCGATGTTGCGCTGGTATGCAAACTGCAGGGGGTCCATTGATGAACACACCAGGGGTCTGAGGTGAGCGAGGACTAACCTTTCCAGGGTCTTCATGATGTGGGATGTTAGCGCTACAGGTCTGAAGTCATTCAGGACAGTGGGGTGTGCCTTCTTGGGCACTGGGACGAGGCAGGATGTTTTCCAATCAGAAGAAGCAATTCAGATGAACAACAGTGCTGTCGCACATTTTACAGTGTATTTACTGCAGAATGCAGTGGCAGTCGGTGCCGTTTAAGAGAGGATAATATTAGTTTTTTATGAACATGGACTTATTTCTAGGTGACAGAAAGTGACACATTCAATACTCCCTTGCACACTCTTGCCTGCATCTAGCTGATCTAGGGTGTAATCATTAGTCCAACAGCTGCAAACGAGAGTTTCTATTGGACAAATGCAGGTATGTTTATCCCTTTTCGTTCCATTTGCTTCCATTTAAGAAATGTTTTTCAACAGAATCGCCGCAATGAATACACCCATGATCACACGCAAACACAGTTCACTTTCATAGCAGCCACATACAAACAGCTCGTTGTATATACAGTGGGGAGAACAAGTATTTGATACACTGCCGATTTTGCAGGTTTTCCTACTTACAAAGCATGTAGAGGCAGGACCTGGTCAATGACCTGAAGAGAGCTGGGACCACAGTCTCAAAGAAAACCATTAGTAACACACTACGCCGTCATTGATTAAAATCATGCAGCGCACGCAAGGTCCCCCTGCTCAAGCCAGCGCATGTCCAGGCCCGTCTGAAGTTTGCCAATGACCATCTGGATGATCCAGAGGAGGAATGGGAGAAGGTCATGTGGTCTGATGAGACAAAAATATAGCTTTTTGGTCTAAACTCCACTCGCCTTGTTTGGAGGAAGAAAAAGGATGAGTACAACCCCAAGAACACCATCCCAAACGTGAAGCATGGAGGTGGAAACATCATTCTTTGGGGATGCTTTTCTGCAAAGGGGACAGGACGACTGCACCGTATTGAGGGGAGGATGGATGGGGCCATGTATCGCGAGATCTTGGCCAACAACCCTCAGTAAGAGCATTGAAGATGGGTCGTGGCTGGGTCTTCCAGCATGACAACGACCCGAAACACACAGCCAGGGCAACTAAGGAGTGGCTCCGTAAGAAGCATCTCAAGGTCCTGGAGTGGCCTAGCCAGTCTCCAGACCTGAACCCAATAGAAAATCTTTGGAGGGAGCTGAAAGTCTGTATTGCCCAGCGACAGCACCGAAACCTGAAGGATCTGTATGGAGGAGTGGGCCAAAATCCCTGCTGCAGTGTGTGCAAACCTGGTCAAGAACTACAGGAAACAAATGATCTCTGTAATTGCAAACAAAGGTTTCTGTACCAAATATTAAGTTCTGCTTTTCTGATGTATCAAATACTTATGTCATGCAATAAAATGCAAATAAATTACTTAAAAATCATACAATGTGATTTTCTGAATTTTTGTTTTAGATTCCGTCACTCACAGTTGAAGAGTACCTATGATAAAAATTACAGACTTCTACATGCTTTGTAAGTGGGAAAACCTGCAAAATCGGCAGTGTATCAAATACTTGTTCTCCCCACTGTATAATTCCTTCTCGCATCTATCTACGCGCTCTCCTCCTCTCAACTTTTGCCTTCGCTTGTGGACTTTAGTGCACAACACATCAGCTGTCTGTGACCAGGATAAAAAACCTTTCCAAGCCAAACCTTCATATCATGACCGCTAACCTCTACACACAGCCTACATCCTTGTCACCATATTATCTAACGTAATAATAAACATAGTTATAGGAGCTAATGCATTAGTAAACCCGCTATTGATCCTTTGATTGGGTGGACAATGCTGCAAGAGCTCTGATAGGTTGGAGGACGTCCTCTGGAAGTTATCATAATTACTGTGTATGTTTATGGAAGGTGGCGAGAACCATGAGCCTCCTAGGGTTTGTATTGAAGTCAATGTACCCAGAGGAGGACAGAAGCGAGCTGTCCTCTGACTACAACATGGTGAAACCCTACAGAGTGCTGCTGAGGCTACTGTAGACATTGCAAAACAGTGTTTCAATCAATTATTTGGTGATGTGAATATATTGTGTATAGTTTTATCTAAAAAGGGTAACTATTTTATTTGTCTAAAATTCACTGAGGATGGTGCTCCCCTTCGTCCTCTGAGGAGCCTCCGCTGGTATAATGTAAAGAGATCTGTCTGTTTTTATTTCTACATAAAGCAAAGGCCTGATCACACTGAAACAACCAATTAGCAGTAAGAAATCCTGCCATGTCGAAATACTATCAAATAAGGAGCAATTGTGTATAATTCCCACAAATGCAGGTGTCTACCTGCTGAATGGCTTAAAACTGTCCTACTCAGACTTCCTATCCTTTATTTGCTCTCTGTTCCCCAGAAAACCACCACAATGTTGTACTCAGTACTTATGTCCTTTGTGACCCCAGTCATCTAATTGAATTATAAATTAAGAATGCATGTCGTTTCTCTTTGCTTCTTTGAGCTGTTTTTACCATAATATGGATTTGCTATTTTACCAAATAGGGCTATCTTCTGTATACCACCCTTACCTTGTCAGAACGCAACTGATTGGCTCAAATGCATTAAGAAGGAAAGAAATTCCACAAAATAACTTTTAACAAGGCACACCTGTTAATTGAAATTCATTCCAGGTGACTACCTCATGAAGCTGGTTGAGAGAATACCAAGAGTGTGTAAAGCTGTCATCAAGGCAAAGGGTGGCTACTTTGAAGAATGTAAAATATCAAATATATTTTGATTTGTTTAACAGTTTTTTGGTTACTACATGACTCCATATGTGTTATTTCACAGTTCTGATGTCTTCACTATCATTCTACAATGTAGAAAATAGTAAAATTATAGAAAAACCCTAGTAGGCGCTTTTGACTGGTATTGTATGTATCGCATAAATTCAGTCTGTGTGGATTACTGTATGCTCTCATTCATACTATAGCTTGGTAAGTTATCGGTATTGGTTCACTGCTTCTTCTATTTATAGAAAAGGATAATGTTGAGATAGTTACATTCTGATACATGTGAGGAAATGTAATTACTCTGTAAAGGCGACCCAGAGGTTGATGAGATACCAAATGAAAGGGCAAGTTAGTCGAGGACAAAATTGGCAAATTCATAATGTATGATTTGGCAGTTTCTCGAGAGGGAAAATTCCTCTTTACAGTCTATACAATCAGGGACTCCTATGAGATTTATAGATGGAATTCAATATGTAATATTGGCATATGAGAAACCTGAGCATGATAAACGGACCATGGTCTGAGTCTGACTGTCTCTCTAGTCTCTCTGCACTGAGAGGTCGGCTCCCCTAGGGGTCAACCAGAGGAAGAGCTAATCATTGGCCTCGCTGCTGTAGTGTCTTCACCGCCATACATCTCAGTGCTAGATGCGTCACTACAGACAACCTAGTTCGAATCCAGACTGTATCACAACCGGACGTTATTGGGAGTCCCATAGAGTGGTGCACACTCTATGGGACTCGCCCATAGAGTGGCGCCGCCCTGAGTGGTCGCCTTTTAAGCAGCTCCCGTTGTCCGTGCATTAATTGTTGTTTTAGTTCGTTTTCTTTCGTCTATTTTCTTTAGTTTTATTTTTTATTTTGCTACAGTCGAACTATAACAGTTCAGGATTATGGATTTTATGGATTTTATCGCAGCTGAACGTCGACAGGAGTCGTCAACTGTTATTGTTTACAACCGAGCCCAGCTCCTGGATTTAGCCCACGCAGCGCTGCTGCTCCCCAGGGAAAAGTTTGATATTCCGGACGAATTGAAAAGACGACGCCGTGGACGCAGGGCGGGATTGAAATGTAAGGCAAAGCGGAGGAGGTTCAAGTACAAGCCGGCTATACCATCTATTATTATGGGCAATGTGAGGTGTCTACATAACAAGATGGATGAGTTGGCGGGACTTGTTCGTGGACAAAGGATTTATCGGGAAGCTAGCCTAATGTGTTTTACTGAGACTTGGCTGAACGATAACATCCCCATACAGAACGTCACTATCGACGGTTTCCAGACCATCACAGCGGACAGGGATCGCGTCTCTTCCGGTAAGAGTAAGGGTGGTGGGCTGGCTTTATTAGTTAACAACAGATGGTGTCATCCCAAACATATTACTCTTAAGGAAAAGTTTTGTAGCCCGGACATTGAACTGCTAGCCGTTAGCCTGAGACCCTACTATCTACCTAGGGAATTCACGGCGGCCATTGCTGTTATTGTTTACATCCCGCCCTCTGCTGACGCAAACGCAGCGTGTGACGTCATCCACTCTGTTATCGCGAGGTTACAGACAGCGCATCCCAGTGCTTTCTTTGCAATTTCGGGGGATTTTAACCATGCATCTCTCTCTTCAACGCTGCCCACGTTCAAACAGTTCGTGAAGTGCCCAACCAGGAATAATAAAACTCTGGACTTGTTATATGCTAATGTGAAGGATGCATACAACTCCACTGCACTCCCTCCCCTCGGCAGATCAGATCACAACCTTGTCCACCTCACCCCACTCTACAGGCCTATGGTCCAACAGCAGCCTGCAACCACCAGGACTATTAGGAGATGGTCCCCGGAGGCGAATGAGGCCCTACAGGACTGCTTTGAAACAACAGACTGGGATGTGTTCTGTGAGGCTCATGGGGAGGACATCGATGGACTCACTGACTGCATAACAGACTATATTAATTTTTGTGTAGACAACACTGTACCCACCAGGAAGGTACGCTGTTTCCCAAACAATAAACCCTGGGTCACCAGCGACCTGAAGGCCCTGCTGAATGAGAAGAAGAGGGCCTTCAAGGAGAAGGACAAGGACAAATTGAAATGCGTCCAGAGGGAGCTGAAGTTGCGGATTGCTGAGGGGAAGAGAGTGTATAAGGAGAAGATGGAGGACAAGCTGAGGCAGAGCCAGGTGAGAGAGGTGTGGAAGGGTATGAGAAATATCACTGGCTTCAAAAAGTCAAACAGTGGGCAGACGGAGGGGACCCAGGACAGAGCCAATGAGCTGAACCAATTTTTTAACAGGTTCGATACTGGCCCTGTCCACCTCCCCTCCAGCTCCCCAGACCACACACCCTCACAGCTATCCCACCCCCACTTTGCTCACAGCACCTCTGCTGAGACAATCAGTGACCCCACCTCCGCCCCTGCCCCCCCTGGACTGATCCTCAACACCCCCCTTCCCCCCACCTCCCTACCTGGGCTGGCTTTCACCACCAACCAAGTGAAGAGAGAGCTGGAGAGACTACACCAGTGGAAAGCGGCGGGCCCTGATGGCATCAGTCCAAGGGTGCTGAGGGTCTGTGCTGACCAACTGTGTGGAATACTCCAGCGTCTTTTCAACCTTAGCCTGAGCCTAGAAAGGGTCCCTGTGCTGTGGAAAACATCCTGCCTCGTCCCAGTGCCCAAGAAGGCACACCCCACTGTCCTGAATGACTTCAGACCTGTAGCGCTAACATCCCACATCATGAAGACCCTGGAAAGGTTAGTCCTCGCTCACCTCAGACCCCTGGTGTGTTCATCAATGGACCCCCTGCAGTTTGCATACCAGCGCAACATCGGGGTGGATGATGCAATCATCTACCTTCTGCAGAGGGCCTACTCTCACCTGGACAACGCAGGTTGCACTGTGAGGGTCATGTTTTTTGACTTCTCCAGTGCCTTCAATACCATTCAGCCCCTGCTACTGGGTGAGAAGATGAGGAGGATGGAAGTGGAAGCACCCTTAGTCTCCTGGGTCACGGACTACCTGACCGGTAGGCCACAATTTGTGCGACTACAGAGCTGTGTGTCAGAACGGGCAGTTAGCAACACAGGGGCCCCCCAGGGTACGGTCCTGTCCCCCTTCCTGTTCACCCTCTACACCTCAGACTTCAGATATAACTCTGAGACATGCCACCTACAGAAGTTCTCGGATGACTCTGCTATTGTAGGGTGCATCAGGGTTGGGCAGGAGGAGGAGTACAGGAGCACAATCAGTGACTTTGTGTTGTGGTGTGAGCAGAACCACCTTCAGCTCAACATCAGCAAAACTAAGGAGATGGTGGTGGACTTCAGGAGAACCAAGGCACAACTGACTGCAGTCCCTATAAAGGGGATGGATGTGGAAATGGTTGAGTCATACAAGTTCTTGGGTGTCCATATGGACAACAGACTGGAATGGGCTGGTAACACCGGGGCCCTGTACAAAAAGGGCCAGAGCCGACTCTACTTTCTGAGGAGGCTCAGGTCCTTCAACGTGTGCAGTAAACTACTGCATACCTTCTACCAGTCTGTGGTGGCCAGTGCCATCTTTTTTGCAGTGGTGTGCTGGGGAGCAAACATCAAAGCAGGTGATGCTTCTCGGGTAAATAAGCTGATCAGGAAGGCTAGCTCTGTCCTGGGGATGAGCCTTGACACTCTAGAGGAGGTGGCGGAGAGACGGATCCTGGCCAAACTGCTGGCCATCATGGACAACGTCACCCACCCTCTGCACGCTATGGTTATGACGCAGAGGAGCTCTTTCAGTCACAGACTGATCCCACCACGGTGTGCCAGAGAGCGCTACAGGAGGTCCTTCCTGCCGGCGGCTATGAGACTATATAATGCCTCACCGGGGTGCCGTGCCGTCGGCAACATAGATCTGGAACTGTTGGGGTGCTAGGACCTAGTTTAACAATTATGCATCCATCCGTGAGTAACTCTGTTCCGTCAGCACTCATCCACTCAGGACCTACTTATTCATACAGGTCTGTATATACATACCCATGTACAGTTGTTATATTATATCACATGCAATATTGTAAGTAATTATTGGACCTAGGCATTCACTCAGGAATGCATATTAGTATCCTGCCAGTTGCACCTTTTCTCATTGCTTTTAGTATATCAAATGTGCAATAAGTGCAGTTGTCTGTAATTAAACCCTGCGCACTAAGGACTGTATTTTAAGGGAATTACTATTATTACCCCAATGATATCATACACACATTTAGCTATCAAAGTATCTCTTCCTGTCATTTACCTGTACAGTTTGTGTAAACATGCAAGTATTCACTCATCTGTAAATATAACTGTATACCTAACTGTACAGCTAATTTAACCATGCAAAATTTTCACTTACCTGTTCATTTACCCAGTCTGTCTATTAAGTAAACTATTATTACCCTCGCTCATATCATACGCATTAGCTACTGAAGTATTTCTCTGCCATCAACCTGTATAGTATAGTTAACCATCCAACATCCACCAATGTATAGTGTACATATTCAGCCAACCACTCATACTATGCAATGTCCTTTTATAGCTTTTTTTTGCACTCCAGATATCCTGTATTTCTATACTTTTTCATACTGCCGCTCTATGTATCATGTACCGTGTATCTGTCTTTTGTGTACTTTCGTTGTGGCATTTTGCACCTGCCCTGTGTTTTTGTTGTAGCTGCTTGATAATGAAATTTCCCCCCCGGGGGATCAATAAAGTACCTATCTATCTATCTATCTATCTATCTATCTATCTATCTATCTATCTATCTATCTATCTATCTATCTATCTATCTATCTATCTATCTATCTATCTATCTATCTATCTATCTATCTATCTATCTATCTATCTATCTATCTATCTATCTATCTATCTATCTATCTATCTATCTATCTATCTATCTATCTATCTATCTATCTATCTATCTATCTATCTATCTATCTATCTAATTGGCCCAGTGTCGTCCGAGTTTGGCCGGTGTAGGCCGTCATTGTGAATAAGAATTTGTTCTTAACTGACTTGCCTAGTAAAATAAAGTTTAAATAAAAAATAAAAAAATAATACTGGAGTGTGAGCCTTGCACTGATTGAGTCAAATAAATGTAACTGGGGAGCGGAGCAGATTGAATATCCAATCTGTAATGACATCCGTGGCAAAGCTACAGGTCCTGTGAGCCTAGCCAGGCTGTTTCTGAATTTCACACCACTTTCTCATATTATAGGGGCAGGAAAGGGAGATAATAGTCAGTTGTACAACTGAATGCATTCAACTGAAATGTGTCTTCCACATCGAACCCTCTGAATGGAAGAGGCGTGGGGGGCTGTCTTAATCAACATCCACAGCACCCGGAGAACAGATTTTTACCTTGTCAGCTCGGGAATTTGATCCAGCAACCTTTCGGTTACTGACCCAACGCTCCTACTACCACTCTAGATAAGAGCTTTTAGTCAAAGCTCTTATCTAGAGCGTCTTACAGTAGTGAGTACATACATTTTCATACTGATCCCCCTGTGGGAATCAAACCCACAACCCTGGTGTTGCAAGCATCATGCTCTACCAACTGAGCCACTGAATAAACTACAGGAATTATGTTGAAAGATTACCAGTCACGGCACAGAGGTCCTTATTAAAGCAACAGCCTGAGCAGCTTCCTACAGCAACATTTTCATTTGCAGCAGTATTTATATACTACTACTACTAATAATAATAATAATAATACATTTTATTTGGG
>CM042419.1:8979376-9031876 GCA_023634145.1 Thymallus thymallus
AGCCGAATTACGAAGTGTTAGAAATGGCGTCGGGTGAGGATTTTAATAAAAACACACTCGATAGAATGCAGATCAGAATGTAACATATGTCTGTCTATTCATCTCTTAGGGGTGAGCTAACACATGCTACATGGTTTGCTAAATGCCTCACACCCATCCTGTATCTCACACAGCTGTGTGTGTGTGTGTGTGTGTGTGTCTGTGTGTGTTGTGTGTGTGTGTGTCTGTGTGTGTGTGTGTGTGTGTGTGTGTGTGTGTGTGTAGCATATGTATTTACAGTGGGTGTGTATAAATCAACACTGTGGAACACCTTAATCACATGACAAGTTGTTTGATGACACTTCCTGTCTTCTCCAGTTAATTCCCCCTCCCCTCCCTGCTTTGTATACAACCTGTTGTTCCTCACTCAGCTCTCTGCTGTCTGTCTCCCTCAGTTGTCTCATTGGTCCTGTTCTAGCTCTGTTTGTTTTTCCATCTCCAAGCCACCTGGTCTTATGGACACACAAACAGACAAACACACACACAACAACCCCCCCCCTCCCAACACACACACACATACACATACACATGCATGTAAATTCAAAGGTGTCACATGTCCTTTTACATTTTCCCAACACATATCAGCCTGTAGACAATTACAAAATGCTTGTACCTTTGACCTTTAACATTTAACAGTGCCGCTCTCATTCTTACACACTGCTGAGAAAGACCGTAGCTGTAACCCAGTTAAAGCTTCACCCCCACAACAGCACATCAACACAGTACAGTGAGACAGAAATGCAGCAGCAGGGAGTAAACACATTTTATACGTCCCAAATGACACCCTATACCATATACAGTATAGCACACTACTTTTGACCAGGGCCCTTAGGGAAGCTAGTGGTTGGCATATTTTGTAGAGCGCAATGACAGCGTACATCTTTTAGCAAACTGAAATTACATAAGTGTATGGCCATGATGGCTGTGGGTCTTGTCTCTCTGTTTGTCTCTGTCTGTCTCTGTCTGTCTCTGTCTGTCTGTCTGTCTGTCTGTCTGTCTGTCTGTCTGTCTGTCTGTCTGTCTGTCTGTCCTGTCTGTCTGTCTGTCTGTCTGTCTGGTGGATACAGGACCACAGTGCCACAAAACCCAAATGGCCCCCTATTCCTCAGGTGGTGTACTACTTTTGACTAAAGCCCAATGGGCCCTGGTCTGTGGTAGTGCACTACTCGAGCCATAGAGACAGGAGGTTGAGGACATAGGGGTTAACCAGCAGACGGACTGATCATCATATGCCATCTGTGCTGCTAGCCTGCCACACAGATGGACCTCTCTCTCTCTCTCTCTCGTCTCTCTCTATACCCTCGCATTCACATCATGCATATCCCCCTCCTTTCAATGATTGAAAAGTAATAGATATCTGGGAATTAGGAGGTAGGGCTAGACATGCTCCTCTCTCTCAAATCTCTCTGTATAATTATCCTCCCCATTCGTTCTGCTCCCTGCCTGAGCAATCTGGATGAATCATTCACAAAACTAGGCCTTGGCTGGGGGTGGGAGGGGGGGTGGGGGGGGGGGGGGGGGGGGGGGGTGTTCAGCCTGACTCCCTTTCCCTTTTAGCCTTCCTCCATTCAAACACACAGACAATATAAATAGGGTCCCGGGGCAAGGGCCGGTGCACCAATCAATGTCAACCATCGCTATCCATCCCAGGCTGACTGACACTTCCTGGCATGCTCATTGTTCTTTTTTGGGGGGAGGTATTGATCCAGGATGGTTCCCAAATGGCACCATATTCCCTATATAGGGCCATTTGGGACAGACTCACTACCTCGCCAGTAGGGTTTTTCTTTAGACTTGAGAGTCCATTTTCGTCTTGTTTTCATTGCATTATGTGATAAATGAAAGTGCTAACTGAAAACTCATGCAACAGAACGCATGTCTGGAATCATTCTCTCTGAGAATTTACATGGCACTGAGAGCCCAGATGGTGGTGAGTAGAAATGTTTGCCGACCGAGTCGGTCATTTTGTTTCATGATGTATTATGGCCAATAATGTTCAACAGGCGACACACGACACCAAACATTTAACAGACGTTCACTTGTATTTAACTGAGAAGAAATGGCACATGTAATCATTTGTAGCTAAAAGGTTTGTATTCTCCAATAGAAATAGCTTTGGAGTTTAAAGTTCAAGCCACAACAACCAATTGATATCCCTGTTTGAACTATCCCTCTATAAAGAGCCCTTATTGGTGTACGGTTCTTTGCTTAGTGGAGAAATGGGAATATGAGTGGGTGAATGTTTAACTGTATGGGTACAAAGGGCAGAACTGTCAATACTGGTGGAGAGTGGCCTCCCAGTCCCTGACACACACTTGTGAGTCATCAGTTAAATTCTGTGAGGCCTTAGCTGTAGAGCGCTTTGGGAGAAGTGTGAATTTCAACTCTGTGATAAGAAACCTTTCATAATATGAGTGACATTCATTATTTGATCAACAAATAAATGAATGATATTAGCTGATATTCAACAGCAGAACACCATACAGATGTAGGATCTTAATTTGAGCCAGGTTGCTACAGCAGATGAATAAATCCGCAACAGGAAAGGTGAACTAAAATTATAATTTATGGAGATTTTTTGTAGTGGTTGATACATTTGTCTTTAGTTAAAATCAAGTCTGACATGTTAAAGTGGAAATTACTAATTTTAGAAGCCTTTTTAAACTTTGAATACGTTATACGTTTGCATTTCCTGCTGTGAAGGAAAAATCTCAGCAACAAAATTGTGATTAAATGAAGACCCTACATCAGTAGATGGATCAGTGCATCTACAGAAAAATAACCTATCACAGTGCATATATAATTTAAGCTATGCATACATTATTACAGTTGTATATAACTTATCAACATTTAATTAAGTGATCATAATGCTATTTTCTTTTCTCATTATCCCCACCCAGCCCTCCCACCTCTCTAGTCCACCCCTGTGCAACCCCAAATGCGCCCCCCCCCCCCCCCCCCCCCCCCCCCACTCCCTAGTTTCTCCCTCAGCAGATGTTAAAAAGAGAGGTTTCTCCCTCCCTAACCCTCTGAGCTGGTTCCACCTCTACCCTGGCATCTAATTAGGGGTGTACACAAAGACTCCCAGATGTCAGGATTGTCAATGGACCTTTGATTGCATCCATTACACCCGGCTGGCTGACTTACTGTCTTACTGGCTGGGACTAGTGTGTAATATGGCCATAGGCGTGTGTCTCTCTTTGTTGTCTCTGTGCCGCCCCCAACAGAAGACTGGTTTTACATAGTGGTAGTTGGGTTTGGTGTAAATCATTTGGAGAGGGGAGGGGGCGTTGGGTGTATGGGGAGATGGGGAGATGAGGATAGGGAGGTCCCTGTGGTATTGTATTTTATGACGATAGCGTGGGCCAGAGATCATCACAGACGTAATCTGTTCCTAGTATTCTAAGGCCTATTTATGCTGCTGAGTTCCCTTGACCAATAAACAGACTAGTGAGACTCCCTCAGCTTCTACAGCATATGGGATAGACTGGGGATCAAACCCAGGTCTCAAGACTGTGTTAGCCCTCTGAGCTAAAGCCTAAAACCAAGTCTTCAGGACTATCCCAAATGTGCTAATTACAGTCGTGCGTGCATACATTTAACATATAGGTGGCACTAGCGGGAATCGAACCCACGACCCTCGGCGTTGTAAATGTATAAAATATCTAAATGTCTATCCCTGAGCTCTTTACAGTGAAAGGCCATTGGGGACCTTTCCAACCACTTAGTCTTTTTATTGACATTTTCATTGACAGTTGAAGTCTTTGTAAAATATCACATGATCCATTTACATAGACACGTTATTGTAGTATTTCAATGTTCGGCTGCTGATGTGAGACACTGGTCTACAAACATGCATTTAATCTCTTTCGCTTTTGGCAGTTTCTTTGTGCCGAACTTGACTCTGTCAGAAGCTGTTTATGACCAAGAGTCATTTGCTTTTTGTTCAAACATTCGTTTTGTCATCGTACATTATGATGTTTCTCTATACCATTCTCATATCTGACTCCAAATGTGTTTGGATAAGCTTTACGACTTCCTATCCACCACCTGTTTCTATACAACCTTACGCACCCTGCTACACTAGAAGCGTAACTTTTGCAGAGCGTGACACGCGCCCGTTCATTTCGATGAAGACAGGGTGTAAGCAGCACGGTTACGTGGGAGGCTCTCTCCGCTCAGCGTAAACTTATTCTCTGGTTCTATTTTCCAGACTGTTAGAGTTGACCCTACTTTCAAGCGAAACGGTGTCATTGCATTTGACTGGTTAATCTATGATGTTTTTTTTGAGTCAGGGCAGTCAAGTTCAAACGTTAATCCATTTTAATCATTTGCTCTCGATTACCCACAATTCCTATCTGTACGTCCGAAGAAAGCGTGGGGGCTTTACATCCAGTCTAATCTCTAGAGAGAAGGCACTAACTGAAATGCATGAATGAGAATTACAGCTGACGTAATGTCTTGGCACACATAGGCATCAGACCTGGGTTCAAATACTATTTGAAATAGTTTCAGATACTTGGGCATTTGATTTAGATTGCCAGATGGGGCAGGTTTTGTAGTTTTGCAACAATTCTATTGGTTCCGTTGCGCCAGGCAAACTCAATTGAACCCAGCTAAAGTATTTGAAATGATTTCAAATAGTATTTGAACCCTGGATTGATTGACATCAAAACAAATTAATGTAGTATCATTAGGGAGGAAATAACTAGAACAGGAACCGTCTGTGGTGGTGGCATAACCAGAGTAAGCCTGCATGACGTCCTGTCCTGTCCCTTGATCAAGCCCCTTCCTTCAACGTTTAGATGTAGAACAGCAAAAATGGGCTGACCAACCAGGCAAACAAGTGTAGTCAAGCCATTGTAGTCTCAGACAGGGTGGAACAGACAAGCCAGAGACAGGGTGATGTGGTTAGAAGACAGTCTGCGAGGCAAGTAAACATGGAATTATTCAGCCTTAAAAGAGATGAATTGTATTCAGTACCCAAAGCTATTTACACAGACTCAAGTGTAAGTTGCTGTTGAATCAAAAGAGAAATGGTCTCTTTTGAAGTGGCTCTTAGACTACGTAACATACTGTAATTACGCATACACACACACACACACACACACACACACACATAGAGCGGTCACGACAGAAGGTCCCTGACCCTTGGCGGTCACTATGCGACCTTTGACCCGGGCGCATCGATTTTGAGGAAGTTGTGTGATACTCTGTGGCAGGGCCGAGCGGAGGCACAGAGCCTGCTCTTTGTAAAGGAGTAGTATGCGTGAAGTGAAGTGTTTATCTTCTCCCTTAGCCTCCATTGGCCAGGTCGCGCTGGTTCCCAGCTCTGTTTGGAGAAGCCAATGAAAACATGGAGTAGGAGAAGGGAGGGAGGAAGGGTGACAGCAAACATATCAAGTCAGGGATGATCAGTGGAAAGAGGCTCTCCCTCTCCTTCTCTCCAACACTTCCGGTTGCTATCAGGTTAGTAGAGCGGGCAGGCGGGCAGCACGACAATAACAGAGAGAGAGAAGCAGGCGGGCAGCACGACAATAACAGAGAGAGAGAAGCAGGCGGGCAGCACGACAATAACAGAGAGAGAGATGCAGTCGGGCAGGCAGCACAACAATAACAGAGAGAGAGAAGCAGGAAGGAAAGAGAGAGAGATAGGGCAGGAAGCCAGGAAAGAGGGAGGAAGAGTTAGAAAGGGTGAGGTAGAGAGAGAGAGAGATAGAGAAGGAGAGAGAGAGGGAGCGTGGCGGTGCTGCCTTCTCAGCTTCAAAGGCACAATATATAACATGGACTCTGAGCTCTTTTACCACTAAGGTGATTTCTCTACTAACCTCAATACTGATGTACCCACTAGCCAACTGGGAGGACCAAGGATATTGTCTCTCCTGTACAAAAGAGTGATCTTTGGCTTCCCCCCTCTCCCCACCCTCCCCTCCCACAGTGGCTCCCAGGGCCGTGGCGGTGGGCTGCAGCGGGAGAGGAGGACCATGAACAGACACCTGGAGAGGAGGGAGCAGCTAAAGAGACTTTCGCTGGACAGCAGCTTGGTGGTAAGTCAAAGGGGCAAGCTCCTCTCTCTCTGTGTCTCTGTCTCCCTCTGTGTCACTCTCTCTCTGTGTTTGTCTCTCTCTGTGTCTCTGTGTCTCTCTGTCTCTCTCTCTGTGTCTGTCTCTCTCTGTGTCTCTGTGTCTCTCTGTCTCTCTCTCTGTGTCTGTCTCTCTCTGTGTCTCTCTCTGTGTCTGTTTCTCTCTCTGTGTCTGTGTCTGTTTCTCTCTCTGTGTCCATCTCTCTCTCTCTCTCTCTCTCTCTCTCTCTCTCTCTCTCTCTCTCTCTCTCTCTCTCTCTCTCTCTCTCTCTCTCTCTCTCTCTCTCTCTCTCTCTCTCTCTCTCTCTCTCTCTCTCTCTCTCTCTCTCTCTGTGTGTGTCTCTATCTGTGTGTCTCTGTCTCTCTCTGTGTCTCTGTCTCTCTCTATCTCTCTCTGTGTCTCTGTCACTCTCTGTCTCTCTCGATCTGTCTGTCTCTCTCTGTGTCTCTCTCTGTCTCTCTGTCTCTCTGTGTGTGTCTCTCTCTGTGTCTCTGTCACTCTCTGTGCCTCTGTCTCGCTCTGTACCTCTGTCTCTCTCTGTGTCTCTGTCTCTCTCTGTGTCTCTCTCTCTCTGTCTCTCTCTGTGTCTCTGTCTCTTTCTCTCTCCTTCACTACAACTCACACAGGCTAGAGAAAAGTACAAACCAGACCTGGGTTCAAATATTTGTTGGTTTTAATTTAAAATACTTTGAGCAACGGTTTGATTCACCCTGTGCACAGAGTGTCAGATGGGCGGGATTTGCAATTGCACTTTTGGGACTACTCCATTCGTTCCGTTGAGGTTAACTCAATCAAGTGCAGCTAAAGTATTTAAAACAAAACAGCTACTATTTGGCTTTGAACCCAGGTCTGGTACACTAAACATACCCTGTCAGACGGTTTGAGAAAAAGCAGCCTCCTCTGGCTGTGTTTGTGTCGACGTGATTGACAAGCTTATCTATCCCCTAGAGTCTAGAGCGACACACAAGACTGGAGAGTGGAAACTTGTTTTTGTCAGGGTTAACTCAAGGTGAACTCAGTATTAAGTGCTCTTCTGGAATGTCAAGTACAAGCACGTCTGTCTGTGGTGGTAGGTCTCGATTATGGCCTTCCCATGCATATTTTTGTTTTCACATTGTCCTTTCCAGCATGGTTCCAGCAACTATAGTGGATGTTTAACCAGGCCAGCACAGCTTGGCTTGGTATAGCCCTAGTTTTTGGTGAACACCCACTCTGCCCAGATTGGGTGAAAACGCACTTTGGTGATGACATTTTGGGGTGGGGTCTTTCTTTAACATACTGTATCATCAACATTATATAAAAAATGTCGGATTTCGTAACTTAATACATCCGACAATAAGCACCGAACTCTGCTGTCAGAGCGGTACTGCTTCTCACAGCGACATGTTGTGGTGGTCTTCTGCAAGGTTGTTTACGCGGCTCACAAAAAGAAACATTTACATGACACAAGCTGAATTAAAAGCATGCTCAGCGCTCTGTTGACATTTCACAAAGATACGCTTGTTTTTCTGAGAAATCTTAATTTTCTATTAATATGAAAAGCTTTATACAAAAATATGAAAATACTACATGTCATGTCTCAAAATGTATATCTATATTGTTTTATGCCCTCCGGATTCGAGAAGAAATATGAAAGTTCAACGGTGAGCCTGTCAGGGAGCCTTAATTCTCACACAGCATCCAGCCTAGCTGACACAATGCTATTTAGCATATTTTTCCACCACTTTTATTCTCTGGCCTCCATTGATTTAGCCATATAAGGGTAAAAACTCCAACAACTTTTTAACAGATTATCATAGAGACATGAGGTTTGGACCATTGGTTGTGTAAGTATCTACACAAAATATGCGTTTTGATTGGACGCCCTACCTAGTGGGAAAGAGGTTTATGTGTATCAGAAATATGTGACGCAGAAATGATTGGTTTTAAGTCATTTTCATAAGAGAATGAAATCCAAAAGGCTCTTATTCACGTCTAAGATGTTGATTAAATGGTTGTAATGAAACTTTCATTCGCCATGATATGATCATATCTTCAAAGCACTTCAGAGGGACGACATGTGCCTGATTATTACGGCTCGTTTATGACACCCTGTGTAATAACAGGCGGTGCAATTAACGTTTGAAGATTTGTGATATGGCGTTTATTGCTTTAATTGGACTCGTGTTGGCCTGGTTCACTGTCCAGGCTGATACTGGGCCATATTATTCATACGCCATACCATTCAACAATATTTGTCTGTTAATTTAGTCATGCATCCGTTCTCTCTCTCTCTCTCTCTCTCTCTCTCTCTCTCTCTCTCTCTCTCTCTCTCTCTCTCTCAAAAGACTTATAGACTGATAGACACAATCACATGGAGAATGTATCATATTATGACTACTAGACTGATAGACACAATCACATGGAGAATGTATCATATTATGACTACTAGACTTATGGACACAATCACATGGAGAATGCATCATATTATGACTGCTAGACTTATGGACACAATCACATGGAGAATGAATCATATTATGACTCCTAGACTTATAGACCTATAGGAACAACCACATGGAGAATGAATCATATTATGACTCCTAGACTTATAGACTTATAGGCACAATCACATGGAGAATGAATCATATTATGACTCCTAGACTTATAGACCTATAGGAACAATCACATGGAGAATGAATCATATTATGACTCCTAGACTTAAAGACTTATAGACACAATCACATGGAGAATGAATCATATTATGACTCCTAGACTTAAAGACTTATAGACACAATCACATGGAGAATGAATCATATTATGACTCCTAGACTTAAAGACTTATAGACACAATCACATGGAGAATGAATCATATTATGACTGCTAGACTTATAGACTTTTAGACACAATCACGTCTGCAACAATACATCTACCATGCTAGTATCTAGACATTTCCCTAACACTTACATATCTATAAAGCGTTATGAGCTATTTTGTGTGTTCATCTTAATAATATTGACGCTGTATTATGACTGCATTATAACTCATTGCTTTATAGATATTGGTGACATAGAAAGTGTTACCCACAGTTCTAATAGCAGCTGGAGTATATAGAGGCAGGAGGGTGTTTCATTGCCCTAGGAGAGGTGCAGAAGTAGCCCTGTAGCATTTGTAGATGGCTAGTGTGGAGCTAGTGGCAGAATCAGGCCAGTGGGCTGAGTCGTTACCCAGCGATGGGGGCACTATGGTGGGATCTGTCTGGCTCTGGCCTGCCCTGGTGATGAGGTACATGGAGTATCCCAGCCAGGGTTCCAGAGCCCTCGTGGCCCTGGCAGAGAAACTCACTAAAGCCTTTAAACACTCCCTTTCCTGAGAGGATATGAGCCTCCTGATACATTTATTTTCTCAGGCATCTGCGAAAACAAGAAAGGTCGTTTCTGACATTCCGTCTGGCGACAGGCCCAGCATTCATGTTCCAGTTTCCAGCTTGAATCAGAATGTACCTGTATCTGGTCACTGGTTAGACAATGGGTATCTATGAACACAGGCATTTTGTATAATTGTTCAACACGTTGTCCGCCAGTACACTTTAAAGTATTCCCTTTGTTGGGATATGCAAAGTATTTTGACAATGTTTCTTAGCATCTTTTCCTTTGGTATTTTTGATGTTACCAATAAGGTTTTGTTAAGATAATAACACGTCTAAAGGTTTCCAGTGGTGAAATTATAGTGAGTTAGTAGTTCCATTGAAACACTTCTTGTTTTCTCACTATGTTGATTGAGATGGGGTTCCTGCACAAGACACACACATCTGCTGTGTAAGGCCAGTAGGCCAAACTTCAAAACCTTCTAGAGTCAAAACACCATATGTTACCTATCTACAGAGGAGCTGTTGCTACATATTTACCTCATCTTCTCTTCACTGGATGGATTAAATGTCCCAATGTCACAAAAAGAGGCATCCATCTCTGTTTTGGGTGATTTATAGTGTCGACATATGTTTCCTCCACAGTGAAGCCTGTGTTTAGGGAAATAGCCAATGGACACATGGGCCAATCTGGGTCAAAGCTGTTTGAAAGGTATAGACTGAATCTTTACAGTGTTACAAATTACATATGTGATATGTGAATTATGCGTTTATGTTCATAAGCAACATGTAATTGGAGGACAGTGTTGGTCATGTTGACCTGCTGGTATGAAGATACACAACTGTCGAGTTTAATAGTACCTACTGTACATATGAAAGAACATATCCGGCTTTATTGATCCAATTAACTCCAATAGACTTTATACAGGAAGTCAGTTGGGTTTAACCATTTAATAACCCCATGCAGGGTTATCTCTCTAAAGGAAGGGCGTAGGGCGAGCTGTAGCCTAACTAGGACACTCTGCATTACATTACATAAGAGATCTGTGTTGCTGGGTGGACTCTCTGGGTATATGTATTTTTATCATTTTAAAGTCTGCCTGCTGCAGACGAGACTGCTCTTAGCCATGCCATTATGCAGCGATGCAGTATATTGTATCAGAATGATGCCCTTCTGTGTATGCTGCCTCTGCCTGCCCACAGCCCAGCAATTAGCCCTAATATAGGTCAGGATCCAGCCCTATCAGAGTCATTCTCCTGCTCCTCATGCCCTGTCACTTCTCATAGTACATGTTAGCCCTAATATAGGTCAGGATCCAGCCCTATCAGAGTCATTCTCCTGCTCCCTCATGCCCTGTCACTTCTCATAGTACGTTAGCCCTAATATAGGTCAGGATCCAGCCCTATCAGAGTCATTCTCATGCCCTGTCATTTCTCATAGTACGTTAGCCCTAATATAGGTCAGGATCCAGCCCTATCAGAGTCATTCTCCTGCTCCTCATGCCCTGTCACTTCTCATAGTACATGTTAGCCCTAATATAGGTCAGGAACCAGCCCTATCAGAGTCATTCTCCTGCTCCTCATGCCCTGTCACTTCTCATAGTACATGTTAGCCCTAATATAGGTCAGGAACCAGCCCTATCAGAGTCATTCTCCTGCTCCTCATGCCCTGTCATTTCTCATAGTACATGTTAGCCCTAATATAGGTCAGGATCCAGCCCTATCAGTCATTCTCCTGCTCCCTCATGCCCTGTCACTTCTCATAGTACATGTTAGCCCTAATATAGGTCAGGATCCAGCCCTATCAGTCATTCTCCTGCTCCCTCATGCCCTGTCACTTCTCATAGTACATGTTAGCCCTAATATAGGTCAGGATCCAGCCCTATCAGTCATTCTCCTGCTCCCTCATGCCCTGTCACTTCTCATAGTACATGTTAGCCCTAATATAGGTCAGGATCCAGCCCTATCAGTCATTCTCCTGCTCCCTCATGCCCTGTCACTTCTCATAGTACATGTTAGCCCTAATATAGGTCAGGATCCAGCCCTATCAGAGTCATTCTCATGCCCTGTCACTTCTCATAGTACATGTTAGCCCTAATATAGGTCAGGATCCAGCCCTATCAGAGTCATTCTCCTGCTCCTCATGCCCTGTCACTTCTCATAGTACATGTTAGCCCTAATATAGGTCAGGATCCAGCCCTATCAGAGTCATTCTCCTGCTCCTCATGCCCTGTCACTTCTCATAGTACATGTTAGCCCTAATATAGGTCAGGATCCAGCCCTATCAGTCATTCTCCTGCTCCCTCATGCCCTGTCACTTCTCATAGTACATGTTAGCCCTAATATAGGTCAGGATCCAGCCCTATCAGTCATTCTCCTGCTCCCTCATGCCCTGTCACTTCTCATAGTACATGTTAGCCCTAATATAGGTCAGGATCCAGCCCTATCAGAGTCATTCTCATGCCCTGTCACTTCTCATAGTACATGTTAGCCCTAATATAGGTCAGGATCCAGCCCTATCAGAGTCATTCTCCTGCTCCTCATGCCCTGTCACTTCTCATAGTACATGTTAGCCCTAATATAGGTCAGGATCCAGCCCTATCAGAGTCATTCTCCTGCTCCTCATGCCCTGTCACTTCTCATAGTACATGTTAGCCCTAATATAGGTCAGGATCCAGCCCTATCAGTCATTCTCCTGCTCCCTCATGCCCTGTCACTTCTCATAGTACATGTTAGCCCTAATATAGGTCAGGATCCAGCCCTATCAGTCATTCTCCTGCTCCCTCATGCCCTGTCACTTCTCATAGTACATGTTAGCCCTAATATAGGTCAGGATCCAGCCCTATCAGTCATTCTCCTGCTCCCTCATGCCCTGTCACTTCTCATAGTACATGTTAGCCCTAATATAGGTCAGGATCCAGCCCTATCAGTCATTCTCCTGCTCCCTCATGCCCTGTCACTTCTCATAGTACATGTTAGCCCTAATATAGGTCAGGATCCAGCCCTATCAGAGTCATTCTCATGCCCTGTCACTTCTCATAGTACATGTTAGCCCTAATATAGGTCAGGATCCAGCCCTATCAGAGTCATTCTCCTGCTCCTCATGCCCTGTCACTTCTCATAGTACATGTTAGCCCTAATATAGGTCAGGATCCAGCCCTATCAGAGTCATTCTCCTGCTCCTCATGCCCTGTCACTTCTCATAGTACATGTTAGCCCTAATATAGGTCAGGATCCAGCCCTATCAGTCATTCTCCTGCTCCTCATGCCCTGTCACTTCTCATAGTAGCCATGCATGAACCGTGGATGGCGCCAGACTTACAATTATTAAAGGGCAATCTGCGATTGGTACATCCATTTTGTAACTTTTAAATTAAAGATATATACCTATCGATATAACTTATACATATACCTACCTCATGAGGTTAGGGTGACCGTTTAGTTTTTGTTGTATGAACTGCAGACTGGCCCTTCAAAGCTATGGTGTGGGTTTCCATTTGTCAAATTATATAGTTTTTTGTCTATTTGAGTTGCAGAATTCTAGTTACTTTAAAAAAAATTCCCAGACTTCCAGAAAACCTGGGAATTTCGGGGAATGTATCAACATTTTGCAACCCTACTGTCTGTCTTTCCATCCGTGACATCAGGCACATGCGGTACGACGATGTATCAAGAGAGGAACGGGTGTGTTTATGAATGGGACATTAAGCAACAAGCAATGTCAAACGCATCGACACACCCTAACCTGTAAGTGAGTAAGCAGCTCAGAATACCGTTGTTTCTGCAACCTCTCCCTATTTCCTGCAAATATTGTATTTTATCCATGCAGCCGTGCATTCATGCTTAGAAATAACTGACTAAAAAAGCAAAAGCAAATAGAACATTCTAAACACTCCACGGGGGAATGTTAATAATCAAGTGTTCCACGTTACTGATTAAACACTCACTGGTTAGTTGTGAATTATTGTTGGATAAACAGCATGTTTGAGTGCTTTTCTGTTTGTCACCTTGTTGTGTTTCTGGGCAGAGCTGGGTTCACATAGTGTTAGTTTTCTTTAAACGTTTGATTGAGCCTTCCTCGATTGCCATTTGTGCAGGGTTCACTTTTGGTACTATTCCATTGGTTCCATGTGCACCAGGCAAGGTTAGTCATGCGCAGATTAAGTATTTGAAAGAAAACAAGTACTATCTGAACCCACGTCTGGTTTCTGGGTAGCTGTCAGGCTCCTGGTTCTGGGTAGCCTTTCCTCATATATAATATATTTTATGTGCTCGTTTTCTTCCATTGTTGTTATCCAGAACCTACGCGTTGTTTCATAGACCTACTCCACATTGGCTGGAGACAGAGCAATAAAACAAGACAGAAGTGGGAACATATCTCCAAAACAGACAAATTAGTTTGGTTTATGTGTAATTTAAGTGAAAATTAATTGAAAGATAAGCCAGCATGGAGTCTAGCTGCTAAAGCTTTTTTCCCCCCATAGTCATATTACAGTCAGGCACCACAGTGCCAAGTAGAGACAAATAAATAAAACATGGAGCTGGGTAGCAACTACTGTGCACTGGGGTAGACATGCTTGTTAAGGGGATCGGGGTCTTACATTGCTATGCAGTCCAATGGGGAAGTTTGATATCACAATCCTATGGCTCAATCGATGTGTGTAACTGAGGGTTATAACAGTGTAGAAATTTGAAGTTTGAAGGTGGCTTGGGGTTCATTTAACATGTGTCAAATAATCCTGATGGAGAGAAGTGATCAGGGTTATGACCTCAACAGTGATCAGGGAGCATGTGATAGTTTTACATAATGGGGATTTGGAGTCCTGGCTACACAACAAAATCCCACTGTCCAACACTTCAAGCCCCCGTGTGTTTTAAATTAACTTCTCCCGGCAGGGGTTCCCCCAACCTCCCAGGCTCTTTCTCCATCTCTCACCCTACGAGAGCCCCTCTTAGTGGCAGGGACATACCACTCATACCGGGCGCGACCCACAGGGGTACCTGTGTGGTGTGGTGTGGTAACCCCCCCCTAGTCTCATGGGAACTGCCTTGGTGGAGTTTGCTCTCATGGGGCTAGAGACAAATGATTACAACCTTGGATGTTGGCTCACGGTTCCCCAGAGTGGAGTTCCAACCCAGTGGTATCCCCCATATTCACCTTATCCTGTGGGCAAGAGTAGTCAGGCGCTCGGCCCCGTTTGCTCATAAAAACGGTTTAATTGTTACCAAAGTTGTTTTGATGGGGATACTGGCCACTCGTCTAGCCAATTGTCTAGCCCCTGAGACTTGAACTCCATATCTATGATTTCTTAATCACATTCTGTATAACATGCATTAGGTATTTAATACACATATTAGATTATATTTCCTACTGACAACATGTCTGAGAAAACATGGTACCCTGTAGAGCATTGGGGGTTTGAGACATCGTACCGTACCTCATGATTTTCTACTTGATTATCCCATACAAAGAGGACATGTGGATACAGTTACTGTAGAGAAAGCAATGAGTGGCATTGCTCTTCACTAAAGCATTACACTTTTACTAAATGTAAGAGCCACATGTGCCTGTATACTGTAGGTTTGTGGAGAACCCTGGCCTGCTATTTATTGCTTGCGTTTCTGGTAAATTAAATTAAAATGAAATAGGCTAGCAATCCATGAGCAGTAACAGTCATCTTTTTGGATTCGCTATGGTAGATGATGAGGAAAACATTTCAGTTGACCTGTTTATGTTTAGGCAGAACATCTCTCTCTCTCTCTCTCTCTCTCTCTCTCTCTCTCTCTCTCTCTCTCTCCTCTCTCTCTCTCTCTCTCTCTCTCTCTCTCCTCTCTCTCTCTCTCTCTCCTCTCTAAACTCTCTCTCCTCTCTAAACTCTCTCTCTCTCTCTCTCTCTCCTCTCTAAACTCTCTCTCTCTCTCTCTCTCTCTCTCTCTCTCTCTCTCTCTCTCTCCTCTCTCCTCTCTCCTCTCTAAACTCTCTCTCTCTCTCTCTCTCTCTCTCTCTCTCTCCTGCTGATGTGTGTTCTGATGTTTGCTGAAGCCTCTGACCTGTGCAGTAAGTTATGTGTGTCACACACGCCTCAGTAATGATCCTGAAAACCCCTATTTCTCCGCTAAATGTAGAGTTATGTCGCTGTGAAACCTCGTATTTAACCATCCATGAGGCTATCGGTTATTATGTTGGCAAAATCAAAGACAAGATGCATTCAAAGGGCCAAAATAGGCCTCTCAGCCTCTGTAGGTCAACCACTAGAGTTAGTTGAAATTTGGGCCGTTGGAGAAGAGAAGAGTTACATCTTTGTAACACTGAGGACACTGAGTTTGTCCTCTCCTCGGTAGCTTCGCTCAGGGCGCTGTTCCAGCTTGTGTAATTGTACATCAGTTTTCCCCCTCCATCCAATAAGATGGCCCTTTTGAGTCAAGAGGGCCTCCAATTAGGGAACTTTCTCTTTTTACCCATCATGCCCTAGATCAAAGTGGTTGCCGTGGTGCGTGCGTATTCAAACATTGGTGCACACACACACACACACACACACACACCTCTATTCTCTGTGTCCCTCTTTCTGAAAGAGCCAAGAGCCCAGGGGAGAGGATAACTATTCACAGCTATTTGTGTTAAAGGCCGGAGGGATTCAACTATCTTTAGGTTCAACCACAGGCTGAAAGAAACTGCTCTGCTATGATCAATGATGTCAGATTTAGGCCTATTGTATGCCCAAGGGACAGCTGAAGATGATGGCGTGGCAATAGGATTTAAATAGAAACAGAATGACTAGTAATTCTATTTCTATGGGAAGTTTTCTCAGAATCTCAGTGCACCATATCATTGTAAAACAATGAACTAGTCAACTAACAGGTAGAAACAGAAGTTAAGAAACTTGGGAATCCTCTTCCTGTGATTCCCTGATCAGGCAGATGATCATTGTTCCACTGGGATGTGGTCAATCCTGTCAGTCGACATCGCTGCGTGTGTTTTATCAGTAGCTGTTAACCACGCCCACATGGAACTGGCAGTGCTGTGTCTTTCGGGGTTTATTATTATGATGTGTGGAACTGTGGATCACTGATCCAAGATCAGGGCTTATTGGCAGAGTGTGGTTCAGGGGCCTGGGAGTGAATGAGGCAGGGATTGGCAGAGGGGCAGCTAACAGGATTGAATGTGGCGGATTAGAGCCTGGGCCTTGGTGGAGAGGTGAAGGGTGGAGGGGCCTCCACGCTGCATTTGTCAGTGAGGGGAAGAGGGGATGCCCACCCTTCCACCAATGCAGCTGGGACTAGCAGTGATCGAGGGAGACCAGACTGCCCTGACCAGGAACACTGAACTAGGGAAGGGGGATAGAGAGGGAGACCGGCTGGGTGGGTGTGAGGGGGAATGGGTGTGGTGGGTGGGGGGTGGAGAAAGCCCTATCCATCCTGTCTCTTGTACACACACGGGTCCAGACACACTGCACTGTAATCACATCCTCATCAGCCTCCAAGCCAAGTCATCATCTGTAGTCTGTGGTCTGTTAACCCTCAGTCCCCAATGTTTGGGATTCATTCACCACACCCTCATCTGGAGGTTTGGATGGACTGGCTTATTGGTGGATAGACTGATTGATTTATTGATCGTAGAAGATTTAAAGGTACAGTCAGGTATATGACATCATGCACAGCAGGGCAACTTCCTGCTCACAGAAAGCAACAACAACACATCTGTCAAGACAATATGTGTATGCCTCAAGGGAGGGTTCAAATTTTCAGATATGAATTTTGTTGTTAATTTCTGCATGCAGGAAGTTGCCCTGCTGAGCATGATGATGTCATATCCCCGACTGTACCTTTTAAATCTTCTACGATCAATAAATCAATCAGTCTATCCACCAATAAGCCAGTCCATCCAAACCTCTGCGACAATGTCATGTTTCTAAATCTACATTTAAAAATGGATACGCTTCAGAAGCACACAGTGAGGTAATTCCCTTTCTACAAATCCCTAGAGGAGGTTTTATATTTTACGAGAAGACTGTTTAAATATACCCTGGCTTGGTGTATAGCACAAGTTTTGGAAGGATCTACTTTCCCTAAATAATTTTCCTCAGTCCAGAAAATATTTATGTTTTCCGACATTAACCCGACCACTGAGTAAATAAATGCAAAAGCCACTTGAACACACGTTTGTTTGGTTTGGTTTGACAGATACTGTTTATATTATAGTGTTAGACTGATTTAGGTATAAGTAATGTGCGTAGATATTGGAGACGAATTTGAGGGGACATTGTTTGAGTACAGTATATTGTGAAAGCCATTAGGGGAAATAGTGTCATGTCCCTCCAGCTCTTAGCTAGCGTCTGTCGACAAACCTTACCGGTTTGGCCTGTAAAGAACTTCCATGCAACTGGTGACCCCTTGTCAAGAAAATAAAAAAAAGTTAGGTTGGTCATTGAACAAAATAGGAATTTTTACAAAAAGTGATATATTGGTTATTTTAAATATTTAAATATTGTTTGTATGTATTTTGGCATCATCTTACACTTTTATTGTAAATTCATTGTACAGGTGATATGTTAGATAGAGATAGATAGATAGGTACTTTATTGATCCCGAGGGGGAAATTTCTTAAAAATGTTGGTGATGTACTACCAATATTACTTTCAATTAATTTACTTGAAGCTTATTGTCAAAGTTGAAGTAGTTTATGCAATTGATTGTTTAGTTAAAAGGTGTCGAAAGCTGTGATGCAATCCAACGAAATGTGTGATTCAGCATGCGTCATCAACACCTGACGAGAAAACGATTAGTCACCTAGATTGGAACATTTACTGATACGACAGGCCCTTTGATTTACAATTACAACAGAGCGCACCCTAACCTGCTCAACAACTGCAAGGACATGCTGTCATAAATGCCTCTAAGAGGCTTGGCTCCTGGGTGAATTTTCCCCTAAGTACAGATCTAATAGGATCAGTTTCCCCTCCGTGATCCTAATCTTAACCATTTGTGGGGAAATGCAAAACGGATTCTCGATGAGCATCTAGGGGTAACTTCACTCTACTCTAAGTGGCTTGCCCTGGCGCCTGATGAGTGACATGTTTGTAATCTTTAGTGTGAACTGTAACGTCATCTTTCACCTGAATGACTGGGACCGGGAGGTGGAAAACAACTCTCTTCATTTGACTCTTCTGGAAGAAAACCTGTGAAAAATAGGTCAGTGTTAGTGAACATTTTAGTTGCTTTCGTCTATTTGAAAAATTCTAAATTCTCAAGTTTTCCCAAAATCTCAGTTGGGGGTGGGGATTTGGGATTTTCCAAATCCCAGTTGGGATTTTCCAACTGGGATTTGTTTGGAAAATCTGTGAAATTACCTGCATTATGTCACCCGAAGGAAATCAATGTAAAATGTAAATATGTCAAATTTTGCTATCTTCTGAATGTCCTTAGATGTTATGATCTAATGATATTATCTACACTTTAAAGAATAGATGTTACTGTAGTGACACTTGAATACCCTCACCATAATGCATTACAAATAGGGCCGGGACGATACCAGTATCACGATACTCATTAGTAGCGTGGCAATGGAACTAAACACAAAGTGGATTTAACTTGTTTAGGAAAACAACCCTAATGTTGGAAACAAACATCATCATGTCGTCATCCAGAGTCACATTTATTTATTCTCCAACCTATAGCACACAATATTTTACATACAGCAGGTTTTTAAAGGACCAAGTTTGACTGCTTCGTGTTTTCATTTTTGCCATGGAATAAGTTTTTCCATAATGTTATCGTCCCGGCCCTAATTATAAGTGTATTTTATCATGCCTTATGAGGCGTTCATAATGCACTACATGCACGTATTCATAGAAAGTGCTACTGTAAATGTCTGTGGCCACAGGAATTGTCATTGCTCGACTGAGACTTCCCCTCTACTCTCTCTGTGTGCTGCAGTGAGTGTCAGTAGGTTTTTATTTGTACCTTTCCATTTGCACTGCTTAACTGTAAGACTGACTGTGGTTCTGACCGACTAGGAGAAAATCCGGGAGACAGATGTCAGTTAGCCCTTACTTTGGTCATGGCTCTCTTGCTCTGCCAGTCAGCTCCCCTCGCCTCACAATGCTAATTTCAACCTCATGCTACTGTAAACACACAGGAGAAGCCACTGCTTAGTAGACAGCTGAAGCGGCAGAAAGCTGAGAGATAGGAGGAGACTGGAGGAGAGGGTTTGGGGATTTCAGGAGGGCTACTCAGTTGACATGTTGGATGTCCTCGCTTACACACACACACAAACACCCTAACAAGGCATATATCGACTTCCTCAGGACCTTTTCAAACGTCCGAAATCGCTGTCTCTTTCTTGTGACCAGCCTGAATAAGACTCACACACAAATCAAATCTAATTTTATTGGTCACATACACGTCTTTAGCAGATGTTAATGCAGGTGTAGTGAAATTCTTGTGCTTCTAGCTCCGACAGTGCAGTAATATCTAACAATTACACAACATACTCAATACACACAAATCTAAGTAAGGAATGAATTAGGACTATACACATATATGGACGAGCGGCATGGACTAAGTTACAGTTGAATAGTATTGAATATAGTATATACATATGAGATGAGTAATGCAAGATATGTAAACATTATTAAGTGACTAAGATACAGTAGAATAGTATAGAATACAGTGTATACATATGAGATGACTAATGCCAGATATGTAAACATTATTCAAGTGACTAGTGTTCCATTTCTTAAAGTGTCCAGTGATTTCTAGTCTATGCCTATAGGCAGCAGCCTCTGGTGTGTTAGTGATGGCTGTTTAACTGTCTGATGGCCTTGAGATAGAAGCTGTTTTTCAGTCTCTCGGTCCCAGCTTTGATGCTCCTGTACTGACCTCGCCTTTTGGATGATAGCGGAGTGAACAGGCAATGTCCTTGGTGATCTTTTTGGCCTTCCTGTGACATAGGGTGCTCTTGGTGTCCTGGAGGGCGGGTCATTTGCCCGCGGTAATGTGTTGGGCAGACCGCACCACCCTCTGGAGAGCCTTGCAGTTGCGGGCGGTGCAGTTGCCGTACCAGGCGGTGATACAGCCCGACAGGATGCTTTCAATTGTGCATCTGTAAAAGTTTGTGAGGGTTTTAGGTGCCAAGCCAAATTTATTTTGCCTCCTGAGGTTGAAGAGTCTCTGTTGCGCCTTCTTCACTACACTGTCAGTGTGGGTGGTCCATTTCAGTTTGTCAGTGATGTGTACACCAAGGAACTTGAAGCTTTCCATCTTCTCGACTGTGGTCCCGTCAATGTGGATTGGGGTGGGGGGGGGCAGACTCACACACTCACACACCCACGCACACACTGCCACGCTCCCAGGGCGGCGGCAGAAAATAGGGGATCCTGAACAGGTGATTTAATCCAACTTGACAAACTAGTTAAATATTAACAAGCAGCAGAAGAGCGTATGTGCTACTGTGCGAGGAGGAGGAGGAGAGGAGAGGAAGAGCTGAGTGCGGCAAAGGAAGGACAGAGGAAATACAGCGCTTCCTGAATCCTGCATCATCAGTTCGGATTCCGGCACACATTCGCCACAGGTGTGGCAAGCGTTGGAAGGGAGGCACATTAAGAAGACGGCGACAGAGAGAAGGACCGGAGGGAGAGAGCGAAACAGTACAGGGTACACCGAAGGAACAGTATGAGCCAGCTCAGGGGACATGCCGTCGTGTCCATATGTGGGAGGATATGCAACATCCCGCTGCTTCAGCTGCTGGTGGTGAGTTCACCATCCGTACTCTCTGGCTATGGGATTCAGCAGTCAGTCAGCATGGTGTCTATAGTGGAAGTGGGGCCGGCTGGGTGTTAATCATGCTAGAACTGCCCTCCGGACCGACATGGCTGCAGCAGACTGGGAGACAGGAACTGCCCCGGGCAGATGTTACAGCACATGGAGGGGGGAACATATACAGTGGGGAGAACAAGTATTTGATACACTGCCGATTTTGCAGGTTTTCCCACTTACAAAGCATGTAGAAGTCTGTAATTTTTATCATAGGTACTCTTCAACTGTGAGTGACGGAATCTAAAACAAAAATCCAGAAAATCACATTGTATGATTTTTAAGTAATTCATTAGCATTTTATTGCATGACATAAGTATTTGATACATCAGAAAAGCAGAACTTAATATTTGGTACAGAAACCTTTGTTTGCAATTACAGAGATCATACGTTTCCTGTAGTTCTTGACCAGGTTTGCACACACTGCAGCAGGGATTTTGGCCCACTCCTCCATACAGACCTTCTCCAGATCCTTCAGGTTTCGGGGGTGTCGCTGGGCAATACGGACTTTCAGCTCCCTCCAAAGATTTTCTATTGGGTTCAGGTCTGGAGACTGGCTAGGCCACTCCAGGACCTTGAGATGCTTCTTACGGAGCCACTCCTTAGTTGCCCTGGCTGTGTGTTTCGGGTCGTTGTCATGCTGGAAGACCCAGCCACGACCCATCTTCAATGCTCTTACTGAGGGAAGGAGGTTGTTGGCCAAGATCTCGCGATACATGGCCCCATCCATCCTCCCCTCAATACTGTGCAGTCGTCCTGTCCCCTTTGCAGAAAAGCATCCTCAAAGAATGATGTTTCCACCTCCATGTTTCACGGTTGGGATGGTGTTCTTGGGGTTGTACTCATCCTTCTTCTTCCTCCAAACATGGCGAGTGGAGTTTAGACCAAAAAGCTCTATTTTTGTCTCATCAGACCACATGACCTTCTCTCATTCCTCCTCTGGATCATCCAGATGGTCATTGGCAAACTTCAGACGGGCCTGGACATGCGCTGGCTTGAGCAGGGGGACCTTGCGTGCGCTGCAGGATTTTAATCCATGTAGGAAAACCTGCAAAATCGGCAGTGTATCAAATACTTGTTCTCCCCACTGTATGTGGCTCACAAAAAAGACTAATGGCCTCTATTGAGAATAATGTGAATTTAAAAAATATATACAATTAGGGGGAAGATCAGCTTTAGTATAGCAGATAAATTGTGGCTTCTATCAATGTAATTGTCTGCATAATTTCCAAAACCCCATATATATTTTTTGTGAATATTTTTATTTTTTATTGTCCCCTAACCCTACCACCCCTCCCCTAATTGGAGTAAACTAACGGACAACAACACTTTCTTCTACTTCCTGCTTATACATACTATATACATTTTTACGGACAACATTAGTTGTCTTTTGTTTGTTTTTCAGCTACCCTCAATAATGTGATTTTTAGTGTTGCTGTGTTGTAGTATGTAGGTCGTTGACCTGCCAAGAACCACTAATTGCCAAGGGGATCTAGCATGCTCTGTATGTCTAGTGCCTGCCATCCTTTTGTGTTCTATGGCTTTCTTTTGTGTTCTATGGCTTCTTTTTGTGTTCTACGGCTTCCTTTTGTGTTCTATGGCTTCCTTTTGTGTTCCATGGCTTCCTTTTGTGTTCCATGGCTTCCTTTTGTGTTCCATGGCTTCCTTTTGTGTTCTATGGCTTCCATGTGTGCTATCTGTCTATTTGTCAGTGGATTCTCCAGTGTGTGGCAGTGGGCCAAATCTAAAAATGTCTCTTCCAGGAATAGGATGGGGGGGAATGGGATTCATATGTGACAGGGGGGTTTCTCTATAGTGAGAAGACTTTGGGATCTCCCCCGGATGGACAGTAGACAGGGATAGAGACTAGATTTGTGTTTCTGAGGAAAACATACAGCTCATAGAGTTACAATGGGAGAGTAGGAGGTAGAGCAAGAAACAGAGACCGAGGGAGGGGGAGAGAGAGAGAGGTCGAGGGAGAGAGAGAGAGAGAGAGAGAGAGGTCGAGAGAGAGACAGAGACAGAGACAGAGACTCCACTTATCTGGGGAGGGTTCCTCTCCTCCTCCTCTTCTCCTCTGTGGCTTTGTGTTCGAAGCCAAGCTCCCAGACACAGCACTCCAACTGAATTATTTACCCAAAAGTGTGCTTATATGGAGCCAAGGGTCCTTGTGCTCCACTGTGACTAGGACCCTATTAACCAGACAAATCACTCCATATATCCTTTGTCTAAGTACATTACCAGAAGCTGTGTTATGATGAATCACCCGTAAAGAAGGGAAACACACTATGAGGTGGTGGAGAGTTTTGATGTATGGTTGCACGTTTCCATACTGTGTGTGTGTGTGTGTGTGTGTGTGTGTGTGTGTGTCGTGCCATTACTGTGCCTTGTGGAAAATTAATTCTGTGTTGATGGAAGTACTGTACGCCTCTTGTCTCAAAGATAATAACTAATGTTGTCAACTTGGTTACAGGTTTTGAATTAGGTGAGGGATGCTTTGGTTATTGTGTCGTCGTATTTTGTTGTGTTATGGATTTGCTGTTGGTTTATGCAGTAGGGGTTTGATTCAGACTTATGAAATTGTATTCTTTCCTACTCACAACTTTTCTATGCCCTTGTCAGTAGTTTGTATTCAGACTTACCTTATGCAGGTGCGTAATGGGCTTTGCAGGCGTGATTCCCATGCGCATGCTGAATACATTTCATTAAACTGCTGAAAACCCTCCCACTTGCTGGCCAACCGATTTTCTTGTGGAGTTTTCAGTCAATAGGGTTTTCAGTACATTTATCTAAAGCCATCCCTTTAAATTTGGTGTACCTTTTTAATTTGATTTTTTTTCTCGACAATATAAGGGGTCAATTAAAGAAAGCCATGTAAATACACGCAAATTCGTCTCCTTTTCAGCACCAATTGGTAGATTTAAAAATACTCTGATCGTGTATATTATTTAGGGTTAGGTAAAATACCACACCTTCATTTCTTTGATGTCCATCCCAAACGAATGGCAGGTGAATAGCATGCTATTCTGGCGCTTAAGTCTTTGATGTCAGAATACGCGCAAAGAGAAAAGTGCATAAAAATCGAATTACGTACTATTTATGCGCGCTTAACTCTGGAGGGAATTCCCTAGCAGAGTTCAGTTGGTTTACAATGTGGTGGATTGTTATGTAGGTTCAGTTCATAGGTAATTGAGGATAGCTGTGCTGGCCGTCCATCCGTTGCTGACATTTTCCCCTGAACCCTACAGTATGTTAAGAGTGGGTTTTATGATTGGCTGCCCTTTGAATATACTCTCACAATCGAGTTGGCCCTCCAAGACAAAGTGAAATAGATCTTCATTCGTTTCACATTGTCATTCATTTCTCAGTGACCCAAGAGCGAGAAGGTTATCTACATCTTCATGTGTTTCCTGGATTCCACACATGCTCTTTTTTGGGTGGTAATGTCAGTCACAGTGACCGAATAGTGAGAAGGTTATCCACCTATCTTCCCCTTCATCACATATTTTCCTCATCCCACAAATTCCTTTTTTTTGGTCGTTTTTGCTCGTTTCCTGCCTCTACGGCTGCAAGTTGCAGGCGGAAATGAGCCGTCTGCTTCACATATCCATATGCTAATATCAACCGCGGCTCCAGCTGCAGCCTGGAGCAGCCTGCCTCGCCCCCCAGGACAGCCATGAGGGGAGAGCCAGGAAAAGGAAGCAGAAATTATTAATTAACTCTGCCCTTGTTTGATGTTGCCTGCCTTATTGACTTTCAACAGGAGCAGAGTCTGTGAGTGTTTTGCTCCCCCCCCCAAAAAAAAATGCAGTGGTGAAAAAGCAAGAGGTTAGAGTGGAAACTGGAAACTGCTGTTTCTGTGGTTACGGATACTGAGGTGTTTCTTATAGGTAATTTGATGACTATCTTTAGGGTTGACATTACTCATATAAAGAGTAAGCCGGTTCCCCTGTGTGAGTTCTTGTTTCATCTCTCTAGCTTGAAGAAGATACAGTATTTCATTCAAAATATGTACTAGATTGTCGAGAACCAATAGCATTGCAGGCTGGATACTGAATATTAATATCTGAGGTTTCACACTCTAGTCCATCTCTAATGATCTATAATCTGTGCTATCATTGCCCAAGAAAGGATAAAGTATGTACCGTATAGGCCTTTGATAAGCTTCACTCATTCATAACAAAGTAATGTATTCAAACCCATGCCGATTAACCAAACAGCATAGATTACAGAGGCAAACAGTCTTGTGTTGACATTAGTGACAGGTGATCCAGCTGGTTCCCTGCTCATGTATGTTTTTACATTTATGACCACATCTGAGAACGTAGCTTCAGCCTATAATGAGCCAATCTCATCTCGCTACAGGACAACACAATACAATGCTGCTCCTGGGGGAGAGCTCACATCCTGGGGCTCAGCCTCTCTCTCTGTGTCTGTCTGTCTCTCTCGCTCTCGCTCTCGCTCTCGCTCTCTGTCTCTCTGTCTCTCTGTCTCTCTGTCTCTCGTTCTTTTTCTCTCTCTCTTTCTCTCCGGCACACAAAAGATCACCTGCCTCCACGCTCTCAGTCCCGGGGGCCAGGGCCTGAGGGGGACGTCCCACAGGCCATTGTGAAAGTCTCTAAACTCATGTATCACCAGCTCCCATTAGCTGCTATAATGATCCTCTCCGGGGCCATTTCCCCCACCACTTGATGTTAGATTAGCCTTCCAGTTCAAGTCTTTTATATTTTTTTACCAAAGCTGGTACTCAGTGTGAGTCCTCCTGACTAAGTATACTTCACACCACTGGTCCTGGCTGGGCACACTGTTCTGTTTTCAGTCTGGGCTGAGAAAGTGTGTGTGTTTGTTGGGTGTGTGTGTGTGTGTGTGTGTGTGTGTGTGGGCGGGAGGGCGGGGGGGGGGGCTGTCTGTGTGTGCCTACGTGATTGTGTGTGTGTGTGTGTGTGTGTATTATGCTGACAAGGTTGTTTGCAGTAGCATTTACAATTTCAAAACAGAAAACCAAAGCAGTGTTGTATCTCTTCTAAAATGGGTATGATTCAAGCTGACATTTTATCCAACAAATAGCCATAGATTTTTTTTTACAAGGTAATTCAGCTGGATATCTCTCCCAAACCTCCAGTAGTTGGAATTCTATTTTGCCCGTATTCTTGCCTCAACGTGCGTACTGCGTCTTACTGAACTGAGTCATATTATATTAAGGTATTTCTTTCTGACATAGCTAATGTGGTCTGTCAGAAGCAGTTGCGGCTGAGGCAAGCCTTGTTTTCTGCCGTTGAATTCTGGGTGAAGAGAAGGGCTGGCGCTTTCACATCAGAGTTTTATCAATGAGGATGCGATGACCTCTATGCCCCACCCAATATTTTGAAGAGTTCGAAGAGTGACACTGACAGTAGTGGTTGTGTGGGTTGAGTTCAATGAGTCATTTTCCCAAGAGTTCGTCCGACAGTGTCATAGGGAGCAACAGTTTTCTCTCCCATAGAACTGGGTGTTGTTTTTCCGTAACTCTTGTTTCCTCTCTAATCAAATCCTTTTATTTTATTTTTTTTTTAGCTTTTGCAAGTCAAGTAGAGTGCTTTTCCCAAGTGGGAGTGTTTTTTTTTCAAATGGGAACCAATCATGTAGCAGGAGACGTTATATTCTCACGGTCACAAACAACACATTTACAACCCTGTCATACTCATAGAGCCATTCCAAAATAGCATTACAATACACAGTGTCATTATGAAGTTGAGCATCAGAGAAAGCTACCATTATTATTTTTATTTTTATTTTTTATTACATAGGACTCATCGTAATATGTTATGGTGGAAGAGCGGTATAAGCCCTAAGGAGGTTGTATTCACAGTACTGTTCCTATTGCTGACATTGATCAATGACGTTGTTTTCAAACCAATTCCCACATAAACCATGTATTCCTTTATTCAAATGATCTGACCATACAGAGAGTATAAGAACAGTCACTCACCACTACCTCAGGTTAGGAGCATTTGTCTTGATATGGCAGTTCATTGGTTGGACCACCACCATCCATTCATCCCATTGAGTCTTAGTCACCTTCTAAAGAGGCAATATTATCTATCTACTATTCATGTGTCCATAACTCATGTTTATGGTGATGGGCTTAGTGGCACTCAATGATTCCCTCAACCTCCTCTTGATGGTGGACATAAATGTAATGGGGGACATTTTATGAGGCGACACCACTACCAAAAGTGTCCAGCCCTTCAGGTGAATGACCGTTGCTTCGCTTCGGACCCCCTTTTGACCCTAGGGCCGATTTGTCAACTGGTCAATGATTGGCCTTTGTGTGTGTGGCCTCCGGCTGCAACAGTGTGGTCATCAGGGCCTAGGGGCCATTGTATACGGTAGATAGATAGATAGATAGATAGATAGATAGATAGATAGATAGATAGATAGATAGATAGATAGATAGATAGATAGATAGATAGATAGATAGATAGATAGATAGATAGATAGATAGATAGATAGATAGATAGATAGATAGATAGATAGATAGATAGATAGATAGATAGATAGATAGATAGATAGATAGATAGGGGTCAGTAGCTGTGCTCTAACACCCATCTGGTCCCAGCAGCTGGTCAGCATACTGAGGGTTTGTTGGTTGGATGTTGGTTGTAGAAGAACAGGGTATGTAGGCTACTACAGCATGGTACATTATTTCTCCTTGGGTCACCACTCACCGCCACCATCAGATACCTTATTGTAGTAATCCATGTTGTTGAGGCAGTCAATTAGCTTTGATTTTAATAATCATGCCAGCAGTGTATTACAAAATCCAAATTTCTTACCATACACTTTATAGCCTTCATATCGGGAGGATGTTTCTGCCTATTCATTTTGAACCTGTATGTAGTCCGTCCCTCTCCCAGACCTTCCTGAGGTAAAGCAGTATTAGTGAGTATTACAGTGAGTCAGGGAGACTCTTGTCTGAGTTGAGTCAGTTGAATTAGTCTCCTCCTGAGGCAGAACAGTATTAGTGGGAGTCAGGCTGCGTCCCAAACGACACCCTATTCCCTATATAGTGCATTACTTTTGACTAGAACCGTGTGCCATTTGGAAGGCAGACTCAGAAACAGGGAGACTCTTGGCTGAATTGAGCCAGCTGAAATAGTGGATTATTATTGACCTAGTTCCCTGTTGCTCTCCTCTCATGGCGTGACTCCAGACAGAATAAGAAGAGCTTGGGAAGCATTCTCTTCAAGTCTCAGGATACATTTATTCTAAATGAGCCTTTATGTGTGAACGCTCAGGGTAAGTCTACTCTGAAATGGCTTTGACAGGTGAACGCCAGGGTAAATCTACTCTGAAATGGCTTTGACAGGTGAATGCTCAGGGTAAATCTACTCTGAAATGGCTTTGACAGGTGAACACTCAGGGTAAATCTACTCTGAAATGGCTTTGACAGGTGAACACTCAGGGTAAGTATATTCTAAAATGGCTTTGACAGTGAAAGCGCTCACATTTTAGTTTTGTGAAGTCAGAGTGGGGGTGTTGTCGATGCAGAGGATGAAGAAGTATATTATTAAACACCAAATCTGTAAGTGCAGAATAGGCAGTTGTGGTCTTCCTGGAGGTGTTTTCACTGTTCCATTAAGCATCTCTATGTGTTAAATCTTAAAAACTATCAATGAGCATATTATGCATGTAGTAATCAATCTTTCAAACCATTCATAGAAGTACCCAACTATTCATGTTCAAAGTATGACATGCGATGGATGCCCTCTAGTCAGTTCTATGTGATGAATAGCAAAAGTCGTTGCAAAGAAATTGCTGGTCATTGGACTTGTGACCTGTAAGGGGACAATGCAGAATGCTCTTGTGCTCTCTGAATGATGCGATGGTGTGTGAATGAATAGCTATTGTAAGGTAATGCTTTCAGTGTAGAGGACACACCATTGTATACCTCGGAGAGTGAGCTGATTTAACTTGAATCACTCTAGTCGGTCTAAAGAATGGCCCTATAGTAAAGGCTTTCCCAAGGGGGTGGGGTGTTGGGGGGGTTGGGGGGGACCCCCCTAGATAAAGAGGATTAGCTAAGTAAATAAATAATAACGACAGAACCACGTTTGTTATCGTAGAAGAAAATAGCTGGCCTAACCGAAGGAAGTTCAACTCTCGCCGTTTGACATTTTCCCACAGTAGCCGAAGTATCACTTGCTAATCCCGGAGATCAGAGGTCGAAAAATGAGAACATCGTTAAAAAGAGAAAATAACACAAATAAACGAAATGTGCGGTTTTAAATCCCTTATGGGACAGCGGAGAAGATACAGTGACATCACTATGCCAAATGATACATGCTTGTTTTATATCCGACTGACCATTGACTTATCTTCCTTATTTGGGCTGGGATCGCCTTTAGGGGTTAGCGCCTTGGCTTAGCGCTAACGCTCCCAGGCATCTGTCAAATCCCAAGACGGGAGTTTTCATGTGTGATGATGTCACCCCAGTCTGAGTCTTAATGAGAACCAGAAGTGATGTCGAATTCCTCAGAGTCTGTCCATCTGGAAGCAATGAAACAAAGATGGCGGCTAAAAATAGAGGCCCACTTGAGATGATGATAAAACAGATTTATTGCTTACGGTGTAATAAGCATACAGTACATCTTCAAATTCCATACCTGACTGTAAAAAGGCCTCTTAAAATTATGGTCAAAATTTGTTTAACCCTGTAGCCTTTTACACTCGTACCCGTATATGGGTTGAAAAAGAAAGATTTGTACAATAATAAACGCCTAATTTGGACACGGCTACATAGCTGTGTATGGGTTTTGTTGACAGCCGTTCTTGAGCACCGCGAGCGACAGGAAGTTGCCCCCATCCCTCCCGCTAATTGGGCAACCTCTGCACATTTTTGGTTGTCTGAGTGAGGGAAATGCTGCAAATTAAGAGGACTGAATGTATTTTGAAAGATGAGCCATTGAGGATTATAGTAAATACCACTTTGATGTTATATAAGCAAGTCAAACACCTGTGAATCCAATGTGCTCTTCACATTTCCATATCATAAAACTCATGTAATATAGAGTGTCAATGTTTATGATCACTGTTTGATGTACAGTACCAAGATGACATGACATTCTACCCTGGTTTGTCTTGAACTGAATGAGCCTGAAATGTTTTCTGTTTTGTGAAGAAAATCTGGCGCGGACTATGCATCTGAATGCACTCATGACTCCTTTCTAAGCACACCGAAATTACAATCTGCTTCTCTCAAAGCCTCACACTGTAAAATCCTATTTTATAATCTAGCTAGTCATGTTGACAATAGAGGACACTTTTAAATCACGCCCACCTGACCCAGACTGAGATTTCTAATGGACAATTTTTGGATTGTGTAAACAACAACAGTAATTGTGTGATGGCGAGGATGGTGTGCTTGCTCTACAGTAGTTCCTTGACGGCACAGCTAGGAGAGCTCAAAAAAGCACCTTATAGTTGAATATTCTTTGAGTCGTAAAAGTGAATTGAAATTACTTCAAAACTGTGCACACTTTGGAGAGGTGTGTGGCCACTTGGAGACACCAGTTAGACCTGTCACTCAAACCCTTTACATTTTTAGTTTTATGCTACATCTACCCCAGATTTTCCAGGAATATTCTTATCATGTTACTGGATGTATCCAGAGTATTCTCTTGTGTCAGGTGAACAGTTTTGTCCTCACCTTTAGTCCAATCATTTCCCCATAAACTCCAAACTGTTCCCTTTACTTTGCTACCACGGTTGTGCACATGCTTTCCATATTTATTCTGTAAGAATTCAATTTAGCCCTATCCGTAAAGGCCAATTCCCACAAGTGTAAAGGGTTAAGTTATTGATGGAAGTTGACTCATTTTGAATACATGCTATTATCGGCAATAATCCATCTTTCGATTTTACCCAAACTCTCACTCACACTTTATAAACAATTTCCAAATCCACTCCACACAACACAGAAAGTGATAATAGGCCAACATTCCAATAACAATAACATACTTTTATAGTAAGAATAATTAGCGGGAGAACGGCACGTCATATAAATTTTCAGCATTTCGTGCTGCTCAGATATTAGGTTTTTATTCCCCTTAATCCCACCAAATCACTTGACTGTGCGCCACTGTGTGCTCAGCAGACACACTGAGTAGCCTGTGTGCCCAGAAACCTACTAGAAACACATGACATGGATCCCATTAAAGTGGTCAGAGAGAGAGAGAGGAAATTGCCTCTTGAGAAGGCTCTTGTTGACTGACACTCATCACATCACGGCTAATGGTGGAAAGCTGAAGGCTATATGCTGCAGGTTGAGGCTGAAGGCTATATGCTGTAGGTTGAAGGCTGAAGACTATATGCTGCAGGTTGAAGGCTGAAGGCTATATGCTGCAGGCTGAAGGCTATATGCTGCAGGTTGAAAGCTGAAGGCTATATGCTGCAGGTTGAAGGCTGAAGGCTATATGCTGCAGGTTGAAGGCTGAAGGTTATATGCTGAAGGCATAACACTATGTTCAGATACTCCTTTGCCTCCCTACTGTAATATATGACAGGAAGTCACCCTCTGCACTGTATCTGCATGAAAGCAATTTAAGACCAGAAAGAGGTCAAAAGTTACAACAACCAATCATTGCTCACATTTCTCATTCCTGTTTCAAAAGACCTTTATACACACTATGCAGGAATACACACACACACACACACACACACACACACACACACACACACACACACACCCCAATCCCCCCTCCCGTCCTATTCCTATCTGTTGTATATCACTTTCACTTAAAATGTAAATATGGCTTGTGATAAGCATGAGAGGTGGCAGGGGAATGACAGGGGTGAAAACAAACAACGTTCCCGTTGTCACATTACCATTGTGTCAGGCTTCAGCATTCCTGCTCCCTGCTCCATGGCAACAAGGAATCTCCCTGGCATTCAGGACCATTCCGGTGGGAGAAGAGATTTGGAAATCAGGCAGAAGCAGATCCTAACCTTCCAGCTCCAGCTTTCCCAGGAATGTTTTGAAGGCCTGCCTGCCTGCCTGCCTCGACATCTGCCTAACACATGGGTCATCCTAGAGACAGTGTGTGCGTCCCAAATGGAACCCTATTCACTATAGAGTGCTCTACTTTTGACCGGAATCCTATGGCACCCTATTGCCATTTGAGACGCAACCAGCCTAATCAATAAATCACCCAGCAGATTAAACAGAGAAAAAAATACCTGTTATAAACCTGAAGCTGTGGAGCTTAATACATTAATAATACACAAGACAGGTCAAATGGTGGAGAAATATATATTTATATGTATGGAGAAAAGTATATCTCAAAAAACATACTCTCGGAGGTCGAGAGTTTGCGTTGACGAGACAAAGCTATATTTCACCACGCTCATTTGTTATACGGTAAATGTGTTCTCAAGTCTGGCTTCCATCCATTCGTTGCTGCCATAACTTCAGCAGCCAAGACTATAATCTGCGTTTGCTTGGATTTCGCTGTTTTACTGGTGCCAGGCTAGGTGAGGCGGTAATAAAACAAGTCACTAACTTCATATGACTGGGGAGGAATTTGAGTTTTTGGGTGGGAACAAAAATATCTCACTAAGCCGACTTACTGTGGGATAACACTAACCTAGCTGGCTTAGACCTTTCTAACACTTTCAGCAACATTCACTGGCCAAAACAGTGAGCTGGAACCACAAACCCCTCATTGACAAGGTGTTAATTTAGCCAATACACAATACACAATGACACAAAGCATATACAGTATGTGCAGCTTCAATAAGGTGAGAGGTAATATAGAGTGAATAGCTGCTGTTTGAGCAAAGAGAACACTGACTGAAAGTGAGTGCCGCTCGCTGAATGTGCCTAATGTGTCTAATTTCCCATGAAGCTAAGGGGTAGCCAGGCCACCTGATCACTGCTGTTAGGCTAGGTGTGGTGCCTGCCTGTCAAAGCCTGCACAAACAGAAGCTGAGATTCCCGCCGGTGGATCAACATCTGGTTCTCTCTCTCTCTCCTCTCACTTGCTGTACTCACAAACTCTGCTTATCCTTACTGTGTGTTTCTCTCTGTCTCTGTCTCTGTCTCTGTCTCTGTCTCTGTCTCTGTCTCTGTCTCTGTCTCTCTCTCTGGGTGCTGAGAGGGCATTATTCTGGTGTGCCATATCCCCTCCTGTTCTAAACACACCTGGATGGATATTAGTCTCCAGACGGGCGTAACAACTGGCAACCCTCAGCCTGTAAAGTCTGGCCACAGATCTGTCACAGACTCTTTTAATGTCACAATATGGTGTGTGAATACAGTGTGTATTTTCATATTTCACTACCTATTTCACTATGTTTTACGTTGTAGAATAAAAGTGAAGACATCAAAACTATGACATAACACATATGAAATCATGTAGTAACCAAAAAAGTGTTTCAAATATTTGAGATTCTTCAAAGTAGCCACCCTTTGCCTTGATGACAGCTTTGCACACTCATGGCATTCTCTCAACCAGCTTCATGAGGACAGCCACAGGAATGGAAGACCCAGAAATACCTCTGCTGCAGAGGATAAGTTCATTAGAGTTACCAGCCTCAGATTGCAGCCCAAATAAATGCTTCACAGAGTTCAAGTAACAGACACATCTCAACATCAACTGTTCAGAGGAGACTTTGTGAATCAGGCCTTCATGGTCGAATTCCTGCAAAGAAACCACTACTAAAGGACACCAATGAGATTAAACTTGCTTGGGCCAAGGAACGCGAGCAATGGACATTAGACCGGTGAGATTTTTTTTTAGATTCTTGGTTCGAACCTGTACTTAGTGAGACTATAATTTGTCTTTCAACAGGACAATGACTCAACACACCTCCAGGCTGTGTAAGGGCTATTTGACCAAGAAGGAGAGTGATGGAGTGCTGCATCAGATGACCTGGCCTCCACAATCACCCGACCTCAACCCAATTGAGATGATTCGGGATGAGTCGGACAGCAGTGAAGGAAAAGCAGCCAACAAGTGCTCAGCATGTGTGGGAACTCCTTCAAGACGGAGGGCAAAGCATTCCAGGTGAAGCTGGTTGAGAGAATGTCAAGAGTGTGCAAAGCTATCATCAAGGCAAAGGGTGGCTACTTTGAAGAATCTCAAATATAAAATAGATTTTCATTTATTTAACACTTTTTTGGTTACTACATGATTCCATATGTGTTATGTCATAGTGTTGATGTCTTCACTTTTATTCTACAATGTAAAAAATCGTGCAAATAAAGAAAAACCCTTGAATGAGTAATATTCCAAACTTTTGGCCCACAGTGTATGTATACTGTACATATATATATATATATATATATATATATATATATATATATATATATATATATAAATATATATTTGTATTTCTAATAGTCACATTCCTTAGGTGCTCTACCCTCCACAGAGTCCTGTCAAATAGAGGCTCTATGTTTAGTTCCCAAATGACACAGTAGTTGCATATGCTTAAGCTCTACACAGGTTGTACTATAGGGTGCTATGGAGTGTGCATGTCAGGTTGGATTTATTCTATTTCTCAATTTTCTTGAGTATGATTTGCTTGGGGAACAGGCTTGGCTACTGTTCCACCACATACTGCACAGGAATGAATGACCCACTCTGTGAACTAGCTAACTGAGATTTGGAAGGAGGAGAGCGGAGACAGGGGCTATTTGAGTGTTGAATGTATCTTAATGTTTGGAAAGATAATCTGACAGATTCGGATTCATGACAGCTGGGGAGGTGATGATGTCCGGCTGGGCTGTGTGTGTGTGTTTGTGTGGGTGTGAGTGCTGGGACTGGGACTGGTACGGGCAAGGTGCTGTAGGAGGACATCAGATAACTGAAACCCACCCTAGAGGATGAACAGGCATCCTTTGTGTAATCAGGTAATCCATATTCCCAATCTGGCCCCGTTTGGATGTGGTTGGTATGCAAGGGATGAATTTAGCACTGGAGGCTTTGGAGTACAGTACCAGTCAAAAGTTTGGACACAGGTACCCATTCAAGGTTTTTTATTTATTTTTTATATATTTTCTACATTGTAGAATAATAGTGAAGACATCAAAACTATGAAATAACACATATGGAATCATGTACTAACCAATAAAGTGTTAAACAAATCAAAATATATTTGAGATTCTTCAAAGTAGCCAACCTTTGCCTTGATGACAGCTTTGCACACCCTTGTCATTCTCTCAACCAGCTTCATGAGGAATGCTTTTCCAACAATCTTGAATGAGTTCCCACATATGCTGAGCACTTGTTGGCTGCTTTTCTTTCACTCTGCGGTCCAACTCATCCCAAATCATCTCAATTGGGTTGAGGTCGGATGATTGTGGAGGCCAGGTCATCTGATGCAGCACTCCATCACTCTCCTTCTTGGTCAAATAGCCCTTACACAGCCTGGAGGTGTGTTGAGTCATTGTCCTGTTGAAAGACAAATTATAGTCCCACTAAGTACAGGTTCGAACCAAGAATCTCAAAAATAATCTCACCGGTCTAATGTCCATTGCTCGTGTTTCTTGGCCAAAGCAAGTCTCTTCTTCTTATTGGTATCCTTTAGTAGTGGTTTCTTTGCAGGGATTCGACCATGAAGGCCTGATTCACAAAGTCTCCTCTAAATAGTTGATGTTGGGATGTGTCTGTTACTTGAACTTATTTGGGCTTCAATCTGAGGTGGTCCTCATGAGAGACAGTTTCATCATAGCGCTTGATGGTTTTTGCGACTGCACTTGAAGAAACTTTCAAAGTTCTTGAAATTGAATTAAAGTAATGATGGACTGTCGTTTCTCTTTGCTTATTTGAACTGTTCTTGCCATAATATGGACTTGGTCTTTTACCAAATAGGGCTAACTTCTGTATACCATCCCTACCTTGTCACATCACAACTGCTTGGCTCAAACGCATTAAGAAGGAAAGAAATTCCACAAATTAACTTTAAACAAGGCACACCTGCATTCCAGGTGACTAGCTCATGAGCTGGTTGAGAGAATGCCAAGTGTGTGCAAAGCTGTCATCAAGGCAAAGTGTGGCTACTTTGAAGAATCTCAAATATTAAATATATTTTGATTTGTTTAACACGTTTTGGGTTACTACATGATTCCTTATGATGTCTTCACTATTATTCTACAATGTAGTAAATAGTTTAAAAAAATAACAACAACCCTGGAATGAGTAGGTGTGTCCAAACTTTTGACTGGTACTGTATGTCTATCTGGTTTAGCTTGTTCAATATTTTACACTGATGGAGTTGAAACCATTTTCTTTTAATGGATGCTCTCAGTGTAAAGTGCTTTGTGGTCTAATTCATTATTATTATTATTATTATTAGTACTCTAGTCCTATGCTGCACTCTGAAGAAAGCATTTAGCTTCATACTAGTGGCATATTGGTTGCTGGCGTCAAGGCCTACAAACCAAATCACACACATCTCCATGGCCTTTCATGAAAAATCACCATAGTAATCCCTTGATAAGATAGATCCATGCCTTCATCAGGCTGTTTTATCTCATCCATCACAGTCTTGGGAGGTGGGAGGTTGATGTGCTGGATTGATATGGTGACATGAAGCCATTTTGACCTGAATAATGACTCTGAGGGAAAGATCATCAGTGCTGGGCTACAGATAAGCCACACTGATAACATTAATTGATTCAAGCCAGGGCTAAGGAGGGATACAATGAGCAGTTTCAGTAGCTGTGTAACCGCCCGTCTAATGACTTGCGTTCGCTCCCCGGGTCAATGCCTAGGCTTTAGCTCAGAGGGCTGTCACAGTCATGAGGTGCGCGGAAGGTAGTCTTCTCAGTCAGCCATATCAGCTCTAACGTGTCGACACCCAGGAAAGTTTGTAATATCAGTCATTCCCAACTAGCCATAAAATGTGCGTTCTATAGGCATAACCTTTGACTGCCATAAGCCAGTCGGGAATTCCCCCTTCCATCTCCCCTCGAATGCCTCACATAGTTCAGATTTCCAGTTGGCTAAAGTGGGTCCCTAGGCCACTCTGGCATGACATCGGGTCTCGGCCAGCCTTACAGCCAGAGAGGTGGGGAGGAGGGGGCTGGTGGTTGGGGTTGAGATAGGTCCTGACCTTGGCTATGACTGGTCTGACAGGTCTCACTCCCAGAGGCCACTGGGCAGCTTCAGGCTTTCTTATCTCTCTCACTCGCCTGCTGCCTGGGTCTCAGATCTACAGCCTTGCCGAGGTGGGGTTGGGAGGAAATCACATTATAGATAGCTAGGACTTTAAAGGAAGACTGGAACACATACTGACCCCGTACTGCAGCTGGGTCAGGGCTGTATCTGGGTTTGGGTTTTTCTCAGCCAAGACTTAAAGGAACTCATATGTTGATGGGGATATGATCCCATCCTTTACAGCCTTTCAGTGTGTGTGGATCTGCCAGAGAGAGACCGAGAGAGAGGGGAGCGAGACGCTCACATGGATGAATAATGAATCTAATATTTTATTATTGAAATTCTTGGACCATTTATTTTAAACACATTCGCGTGCGGGTGTGCATACGTGCACGTGAGCCTGTGTGTCTGGGGTGAAGCAAAGCTTTTTTGGCAGAGTTTTCGAGTGCCACAGCAGTGGGGGACAAAGCTCATTTTAAATGTCCTAAAGATTAGGAGGCCCATGATCGGTTGGAGGACTGCAGAGCACAGCATGCACAGTGGGGGAAGCCCTCTCCCTCAACAGCTCTAGCCTCCTTATCAACCCCTCTCACATACAGAGTAAACAGGAACTGAGGGTTGGCTGCCATAGACCAGAAACATGAACAAACACACAAAGGAAACTACAGTGTGTAAGTGTATGGCTACACCAGCCAACTCCAGCTCAACAAATCTCTGTTTCTCCCCTTGACTACTACACTGATGCATAATGTGGATGCTGGTTCATCCTTTGTCTTGTGTTCATGCTACAAAGAGAAACAGATGAAAGTATTGTATATGGGGAAATAAGCAACATTGGCAGATGATTGCGTTGGATAAGGCAGTTCACGATCACTCCCCATCATCGCTATCTTACTTGGAGGCATTTTAGTCCCTCCATAAACACCTTCCATTGGTTCCTTCCATGATGGATTTGGTCTCCATGGAGTCCGCAGACACTTCGCGAATGAGCCTCACAAGACTGTTGACTAGAGGGTTGTATAGCTAGAGAAGGTATAGTCTGGTCACTGCTGCGGAGGAGTTTGAGGAGTTTGTACCCCGCACCGGGCACTGTTTTACAACCTCCCAATGATTTAGCGACGTTTTCTGAAAACGTGATATTCTGTTCGTATGAGCTTTAGTGCTATTTCGACACTTAAACCACCTCAGTGAATGATTTGGTCTGTATCGCACTCCAAGTGTACTTCGCGAAATATGCGCTCGATAAAGTTTGAGTCAAACGTTCATAATTTTCTCTTTCCCAACATAGGCGCGGGCCCCCGTGGGAACCCTGCAGCTTTCGTACACACAGTAAAAACGTCAGGAGTAATGCCCCACCAAAGACGTAATGTAATACACGCCAGCGTGCTCCACATATCATACATGAGTAAGGCCTTAAATCTTCGGTTTAAATACCCTCCATTTGACATTACGTCAGGCCAATGCACATTCTTTGCATGCCTTCATGTACGTGGAGGATTACGCCAGTACCCTATCATTAGGTTTCCGCGATGACAACAGAGACTTAGCTAGCTGCGCTTAACGTTTGATGTGGGGTGTAAATCTTTTTGTGACAGGGCACTCTGGTGACGGGTAGATCTCTCTGCTTAAATCATAATGGTCTCTAACAACAGATATTTTCTCCTGACAATTCCTCTTAAATGCCAACGTTTATTAACTAAACTTGTATGTAAACTTGTTCATGCAGGATTTGGATGCTATTCAGATCATAACCCCCACGATCACATCCTATCACTCTGATACTGTAAGCAACCCTGAGTCGCTCCACCAATGAACTCAAGAACAAAGACCTGGCTTGGCATACTGGTGGTGAGGAAGTTAATGGTGAATTGAGGTTTGGCAACTTCATTAGGTCCTAATGAGACAGAGGGTTTAGTGTGACTGGCATCTCTGCTGGGTGTAGTGGCACCCTACGACGTCCAGATGGCCTTGTGGACACCACTGGTAAACAGCACCAAGTCCAAACACTGAATTATTCAGTTCAGATATGAGGACAAGTATGTGCATTTAACCATCTGTCTTATAGGTCACAAGCCATCGATGAAGGAAGTGAAAATAAGATGATTTCATCAGGTTATTTGAATTTCCTTTCTTATGATTGACAAAATAACACATTGTCACCTGGCCATCACCATGTTCTTCTGGCCTCTGTCCGTGCCCTTGATGATCATTGGTCACCTAGTATGCCCTAGACTGGCGACTTTGGCTGGAAGTCTGGGCTTGTGCCATCTTCAGTTGGCATGAGGGCATACTGGAGACGGTGGGCACCTGCAGTGGCTAGCCTCAGGTCTGTCCTGAAGTGTGATAATTGCCATGGTGCCAGCCATACCTTTGCCCTCAGAGAAGAAAGCTCTTAAGAGCTACTGTGAACACATCCCAGCTACAATGTCTGACAATAATGGTTTCTCTCTATTTTCAGCTTAAGCAAGAACACTACCGTGTTCCTCAATGTAGGCTATACCATACTGTATACTGTCTGTACCATCATATTTTCCCACTTCTCAATACACATAGTATTTTTACGCTATTACATCTGTCTAGCACGAAAAATATGCTCATGGGACGAGTTTAAACGATGCTCAGCTGGGTCATCTCAGAGGAATTCCCCATGATTCAATTATACGTGAACAGCACATGACGGAGGTCTAAAAATCAATGGAGGGCATCTGTGGCCGTGAGATAACGCTTTACCCCAGAGAGGCATCAACTACACCAAAGCTATATACCAAAGCATGTAATTAATTAAGGCTAGCCACAACCATTACGGAAAGCTAAATAAGCCACTACTGGTTGTTCATATGTAGCCAGCCGATGCTACAGTCACCCAAACAACAGCTAGGTGGAATATTATGGCTCTCTTCTACACCAATGTCTTATATTCACTATACAGGCATGGCATAGACGAGCACATCATTAGGGCAAATAAGCTGAACATCTGTTTTTCCATACTTTTTCACGGGTCTGCTCATTTGGGCTGTGCTGTAATTTAATAGCACACTTTGGGAGTGTGTGTGTGTGTGTGTGTGTGGAGTGTGTGTGTGTAAAGGTATTCCCTCTTGACACTACACAGCTGGCCGCCTGCTCTCAGAGCCAGCCGGCAAAGTTGCCCAGCAGTGCTTCTGGAGTTACACTCTTCCCTAACTCCCTGAAACGAACACCCCAAAAAAGTATTGACCCTATGAATGAATCACACCTTTTTCAAAACACAGTGCAGTTCTGCCTCAGTGTTCCTCTTCACACTTGGAAGAGCAGTGTGTGGAAACAAGGCAACGGCTGGAAAAATACACAATACACAATACGCAGTAGACAATAGAAAATACACAATACCCAATACAGAATATGCAATAGACAGAACACAATATGCAGTACACACTAGACAATAGACAGAACACAATATGCAATAGACAATTTACAGTACACAACACACAATACGCAAAAGACAATATGCAATACACAATAGACAGTACACAATACACAATATAAAATAGACAGTTACACAATACACAATATACAATAGATAATACACAATACACAAGACACAATAGATAGTTACACAATATACAATACGCAATATGGTTTTGGTCAGATTTTTCATTATATAGGCTTCTGTATGGTCTGGTTCTGCTGTTGATAAACACAAGATAATCTATATTTAGTCTCCCATTAAATAGTTTTTTTTTTATTCAGGAGTAGGCTTAATCTGGAAAGCCGACCCTTGAATTTCCTATAAATCGAGACAGTTTAGGATTGATATTGCTGGGCTGTTCTTGATATTACGGATATTTTTCATCCATGTTTGCACATGGAATCCATCTTTGACACTCATCTCCATCTGTTGTTTACAGGAGTACATGGATGCCAACAAGTGCATCGAGGAGCTACTCAAACAGCTGGAAGAAGAGAGGAGGAATGTCCGAAGGTAAGGGAGGATCCTCGGTCTGCGTTTTGACAGCTGCTGCCAGTTGCCAATAAATATCAACAGCTGAACGCAATCTATTCTCAATGAGAACCAGCCGAACAATGTTGTTTAGTTTGGGAAGATGACACAGTGCTTTGTGTGCAGTCTTGGTGAGAAAATGCTATTGTGAAGTGATGTTGAGGATAAGGGTGCTAAAGGTGGGGGAAAGACAAGGACGTACGTTCAGTCTATTTCAGTTTTGGGGAAATTTCTCATGGAGACAATGGGGATGTGGAGAGGCCAAACTCATGACCTCAGCCCTCAAACCTATCCTTAGACCCTTGAGGGTCACACCGCCCACAGAAAAGAGGGACCCCCATTATCCTATAACTCTCCATGTCAATGGAGTTGGTTTCCCCCCATCCAGGACCAATTTTCCCCATGAGCGAGCAGGGAGGCCTGGGAGAGGGGCCTCTGAGTGGACCCAGGGTGGATGGTGGGGGTTAGAGGTTGACCGCTGACCAGGGCCTTTGCTACGGCAGGCCGGCTTTCAATAGAGGGGTAAGGAAGTGGTGTGTAAAGGAATGATTGTCTTGTCCCCCAGTCTCACTCACATCACTTTAGAAGATGAGACCCTTCCTCTTTTGACCAGGAAAGTGACCTAATAACAGGTTAGAGGGATGTTATTGTGTGGACTGGCCCATGGGAGCGGTTGGGGTCTTCTCACTAGGGGCTGTTTGGAAGCCATGAACTTGCTTAGACCTGGAGGGACAGTGGGGACAGTGGGGGCAATAGCTACGGTGGCTGGCCCTAAGGTTTTAGTGATCATTGTTTTTTGCGTACATGTTTTCTGTAAAACCGAATTATATTCTAATTCCATAATGATTCTTTCATCTATTCAACATTTTTCTTCCAGTAGCTCATATAGATAATCACTTACCTACAAATACTTAAAACTGACTTACGTATAATTACAATATTCAAATTCATGGTAATAAACCTCCTTGGAATAGACAGCTACGCTGACAGACCTGACAGACCAGATCCTAGGGATTGTGCCGCTTTTCCTAGGGTTTTGCTCAATAGTGTTGGTGACAGTGATAAATGACTCCACACATTCTTTTGTTGGACTGAAGCAGAAACTCAGGACTGATAAAGACAGGCACGCCTCCTTCCCCTTATTAGGTTGTGTCTTACGGCTAAATTATCGAGAGGACTTACACTGTAATCCTCCTTTTTTCCTGGGAATATGGAGGCAATCAATCCATCAAGAAGATGGAGAGGGAACGACTTGAATTCCACTAATTCAGGGCTTGTTATTTCTGTGTCCTACTGATCCAATGCAAGCATATATTTATACAGTCTACATTGTAGGGTTGTATTACACAGGCGTAAGATATTGTGCCTGGTTTCAATAGTACGTCTAAGGCGCCATGCCATACTTTATTGTAAATGACCTTTGTTTGATATTTTCACGGCATTGTTAGGAGCTAGTATCACAAGCACTGTGTACGCGACCAATAAACTTTGATCTGATGTTCTATTCCACTTATCCTTACACTTATACTGTGTTTTCAAAATACCCCTCCATACACCCCTCAAAATACCCCTCCATACACCCCTCAAAATGCCCCTCCATAAACCCCTCAAAATACCCATCCATACACCCCTCAAAATACCCATCCATACACCCCTCAAAATGCCCCTCCATACACCCCTCAAAATGCCCCTCCATAAACCCCTCAAAATACCCATCCATATACCCCTCAAAATGCCCCTCCATACACCCCTCAAAATACCCCTCAGAATAACCCTCCATATACCCCTCAAAATGCCCCTCCATACACCCCTCAAAATACCCCTCCATATACCCCTCAAAATGCCCCTCCATACACCCCTCAACATACCCCTCAGTTATGTGTATAAATTGCAGGAAATGCGTTTTAAAATGTCAAAAGAAATTCCGGGGGAGGAGCCCTGGACCCCCATCTACTGTTCGACCACCCCAATATCTACACCACAATTTTGCCCTTGCTATGTATTGTAATTGCAGGCTAAAAAACAGATCACAAATCACTCTTTTTAAAATATATGAAAATGTCTGCCAACTAATACAAGAAAGCTCACTCCAAAAACACCGCTTTTGCCAGCGTTCTCATCATATGTCAAACCCATCTGTTCCATAATATAGTCCTCCTTGTATCCACTCCTCTCCACAACACTCTCCATCACACACACACAGGCAACATTGGCCGAGGGAGCACAACAAAACCACAGTGGGGTACTGTCGCGGCATCGCTCATTATTTCATTAACTCTGATGACGTCCATGACAAACACAAACAAAGGCTCCACAGCCCTGTGTCAACATCAGATGTAAAAACCTCCAAACAAGACGAGGCATGTCATGGTGCATCATGTAAGCTTTCCTTATAGCTGTTACGGTTATATCTGATTCTCTCTGATCGTATCAAATATAGGTTGATTGTATGTGAAAAGTATTGCCCAAAAGATGGATACACAGTAAATGTTTTTGACCAAACAACAAAATTACGTCTGTGTCATCTATCTCTACATGTGAATAGACTGAGAACATGGTGAAAGTGAAGTGAGTGACAGCTCTCTCCCTCTGTTTGGACAGTGAGCTATTGAATGGGGGCAGGCATGAAGTGAGTGACAGCTCTCTCTCTGTTTAGACAGTGAGCTACTGAATGGGGGCAGGCGTGATTTGGACAGGGACATATGGATGGTGCTTTAGGACACTAAAAAGCATGACTGGCCTGGTGGAAGGTCACGTGCCCTTTCTGAAAAGCTGCTGTGTCGAGGGAACAGAAATACATAATCTTCCTTGGCCTTGGATTAAAACAATGCAGATTAGTTTTTGTTCCCTCTTTCTGCGAATTCCTCCTTCATCCCTTCCTTCATGTGTCTGCGTGGATGGTTGGGATTGCATGTGGTCTCATCTTATATAAGGAAAGTGTTTTTCATTGCATACTAAATCTCCATTGATCTTCATTTGGGTATCTGTGCCAACACTTTATGTAGAACACTGTCCGTTGATCAGCCAAGTGGCCAAAGCTGGTCTCACCTGGCCTTACCCTTAGCAGATGGTATGCGTCTTTGTTTGTCTATGACCCCTCCACACCTTGGAGGACTCAGGGAGGGCAGGCAGGCAGGGGGCCTGCTCAGCGTAGCAGGGAGGTGGGGAGCAGGGGAGAATGGGCACACTGCTAGAGAGCTATAGAGGACAGTCTCTTAGGTGATGAGGACATTAGCCAGGACATCTGTTAATCAATAAACTATTCGTCATCTTTAGAGAGGAATTATTCCGCCAAATGTGAGTGAAGGGGGAGGTCTGGCAGTAGGTTATGTTAGATTATCGGTCCATTTCTGAGGATCTTTGTTTGGATGTATTTCTCTTTAGGTTTAAAAGTAGCTGAAAGCAACTAGTTATCCTTCGCTACTTGGAATAAATGTAGACTGTATTCCCATAGCTGTCCTTCATTTGCCTGACCAGGACATTACCACTACTCACTAGTACTGTATTTGGCTTAGATGGTGAATTATAGCCATTAAAGTAGTGTGTTAATTTACCAGTTTAGCTTGCAAATGGGATTTCATCCATGGTAAATTAAATAATTTTCCTTCTGATTTCCCTCCAATTTATTCGGCCAATAATCCCTTCCTTCGTGAAATGGCAGCATCTCAGTTGAAGACCCGAAGGCAGCGCTATGATCATCAAAAGCAGTTAATAGTTTAGTATATTATTAAATAAATCCTCTTTATCAAGTACTATTTTGGGCTCAGAATGAGGGACACTTTAATTGAAAGAGAGCCTGTGTGTGTGTGTGTGTGCGCACGTGTGTTCATGCTTACGTTCGTGTGTGTTCATCCACTATGATGACGATGTCCTACTAACGGAGGAGGCTTTTCCTCCACTGATGTTAACGGCTTGTGACTGTGGCTGTGCGGCTCACTGATGTTACTACAAGGCATGTCTCGGCCTGAAAGACGCCTCTGTGCCTCCACCGCCGCGGCCGCCGGTCTCGGCAGATGAAAGGCTATGTAATCCTCTGTGGGAGCATGCGGCCCTCTCTCCCTCTCCAGATGATGAGGATAGGGCTGAGCCTTCCCTTGGTACGCCCCGCAATGCATCGGTGCACCCCAAGGCTCTTTTCTGCAGCCGTCGCACTTGGGTGAAGGCCATGCATTTGACAACAGTAATTGGATAAGTTGACCAGTCTAACGCTTTAATTTGATAATGCTAAGCCCCCACCAGAGACCTAATACAGTCAATTGTGTATTTATGTGCCCTCCTGTGAGTGAGAGATTTAGCCTAATCCATCGATTAGAGGTCAATTCCCCTACGGAAGTTGGAGATTAATTAATCCATTGGTTTTCTACAGAAATGTTCTGCAGAGAGATTTTTTTCCCCCTCTTTTTCCCTCAGAAATCTCTCATCAAATGAATTTAGTCAAATGTGTTTCTTTAAGTAATCAGTGGTTACGCTATTTCAAGCTCTTACACGTGTCCTGATGAAAATAGCGTACTTTGAGCTACTCAAGTGCTCATTCTGAACAGGGAACTGAACAACGCTTGAGGAAATATGCAGCATGTGCTTTTAGCCTGTATGTTCCATCTGTTATTAGCATAAAAGCTAACTAGATCTTAGTCTAAGCGAAGTCTTAGTTTAGCTGCTTAGCTTCGTGTAATCAGAGAACTCTGCTCACTGTTGTGCCTCTTGTTGGTCAATACTGCACTGTACTATCTATCAATTGAAGATTAACTCATATAAATAGACCCTGATGATGAAAACACTTCAGCCAATTAGTTAAAGCCTGACACTGTTGTTGACCCATAACACACAAGTCAGCCATGACTGCCACAGTACATTATATGGATTTCCCACCACTAGCATCAACCCAGTCTGGTCTAGTGCTGTTTATGTCTTTGGCTACTGTAAGATAGTTAAACCAAAAGGAATGCAGCATTCACCATTGATCACAATTGAACGCCAGTCTGGTTTAACCAGGCTAACTGTAGGCTAACTGTAAGAGCCCATGGGCTAGGCCTGGCTAAAAACATGCATCAGTTTTATGGCGCTTATGAGAGGATGAGGTTAATCGAATGGGTTAATGAAGCTTTTTATTGATACGTTCTCAAGGTCGCGTCGTCTTAACTCGCTGTAATATAATATAATATCTCTGTGCTCTTGTAGAGTGGAGAAGGAAAACACTTGGGCTAGTGACTGAAATGTTACGCTGGTCCTTTTCCCACTCACCACCCCCACCATTCAGTCCACATAGTACCACAGTACCGTCCTTGTGGGCCATGCGTTTCTCTTTATGATATACTCAAGGTCAATAATAAGCTAAGTGGCCAGCTACAGTAGCGGCCATTTAGCATTTGAAAGCATCCTGTTACTTAAGATGAGTGTTTGTTTGTGTGCTTGTGTTCAATTCTTACATGACTGAGGTCAATGGTAGACTATACAAAGAAGGGCTATGTAAAATATGTTCTAACCTCAGGGGTCTTTACTGGTTAAATAGGTTGAATAAATAAACAATATTATACAACATTACAATAGAAGGACTTTTGTTGTGCTGCTTACAGTACTGTAGGTCCATTGAGTGGAGGTATTAGGACTGTTCTTGTGGAAAATCAGATCCGGTGAAGAAGAGTGGTCGCTGTGGCTTTGTGTAATTACTAATGAACACTGGCGTTTACCCAACCAACCCAATGGTTTCCACATCATTAATCTCATGATGCCTGGCATGCTAACTATTGCACTACATTCACACATCACAGAGCTTGAAACACCATGTTGTTCTATTTTGAGCAAAATGGGTGGCATCTTTTGATGTACAGTATATTAGGTGAGTGATTGTTTCCTGGGATGTTTTGAGTCTGGAGTTCTTTGGCTTTATTCTCTTAAAGAGCGATCATCAAAACAAGCAGGGTGTTTCTGCTCTTTTTGTATGTATTCACCAAAGCATGCAGTTGTTTTGACTGACACGGTCGCTTTTAACCGTTTGGAGAAACATCCTTGTATTGAGATGTGTGGAGAGATGGAGGATGTGCAGGTTTGCCGCAGTATGCCTCTGGAATTCACAGTGGCTGCATCTTTGCTATTCACCTCCAGTGAAGAACCAGACTGACTTAGTCAACGTGTGTTGGTTTAGGGGTTATTAATTCATCAAACCATGCTGTATCATGTCAGTATTGCTTTGTTTTACAGTATATATTGCTTTATGACAGGTTATATGATGTAGGTTTTGTGGTCTTTTTTTTTTTGCTCAGCATGGTGCTTGTGACACCAGGGTAGTGGGTTCAATTCCCGGGACCACCCATACGTAAAATGTATGCACGCGTGACTGTAAGTCGCTTTGGATAAAACTATCTACTAAATGGCATATATTATTAAATGTTGTTATATATATTATTTTGTGTCAGCATAGTAATCATTGGTTAGCCTACTGGTCATAGATCAGTTTGTGCTGTCTGGTCAGGTTGGCATGCCAATGACCATAGGAATTAGCTATACAGGAATAACTGATCTGGGACCAGGCAAATGATTGTCCTCTTTAGAGCAGTAAAGAATAGGTCATGAATAGGTCATTGATCATGAATCTCCGTTCCATTACATTACACGAGTCATTGGACGAAGGAGTCTTCTGTAAGGGGGAGTTTTGTTAAGAGCCGCGACGCTTGGTCTGAACATTAACACGCATTGCTTGCGTTACAGTTTTGGAAGCATAAGGACCATATCTTTCAAATCGGCAAGAAATAATTTTCAAAAAACAAAAGGTTAAATTGATACACACCTTTATAGGGTTAGTTTTCCCACACGCCATATCTCCATGTTACAGCTCGTGTTTACGGAAGATTGAGGGAACACTTAGCTATTAAATTCTAAATAAGAATTTGTTTTTAACCGACTTGCCTTAGGTTAAAATAATAATAATAATAATAATATACATCTAGCATGCTCTGAACACCTATGTGGAACAGAGGAAGGCCGCCAGAATGTGCTGTCACTGAAAAATACTGTCCGCTGCAACTGGTTAAAACAGTCTACAGTAAGTGTAGATTTAGCATTTGTGAAATGATTTTGATGTGATATGAAAGTAGGGGGCTTTATGTTTCCAGAACCATAATGCAATTGAGAATCGATTCATGTTAAGATGGAGTATTTGGCTGTCTTGAATGCCAGAGCCAGTCTACCTCCGAAAAGAAAATACAAGGTCCTTGGACCTTCATGAATTACGGTAGGCTACTTAAGAGTACATCTTGGGCTAGCTACCCCCATTCCCTTGAGTAGCACAGTCAGGCTAGGAATGGTGTCACAGACAAACCTGCACCCCCAACATATCACGCCAAACCATTCCTTTGTTTAATGGAACATGACAGAGGCACATTATCACAGATCCCACTCATCATGTTACACATTTAATCTGGCCCCCAACAAAATGTTAAATGGTTGTTCCAGTTTGCCGTCTCTGGGGCCGTTCCAAAGTGGACGATCACAGCTCACATGATTTGCATAGTCTGACTGCTGTCTAGAGTAGCGGTTGAGAGCAGTGTAGCCCTAGTGGGGTAGCCTGTGTGTGTGTGTTGGGTAAATAAACGTCCCTGTCTACACTATGGCATTACCACCGCTCGTCTCAACATGCAAACGGCCCAAGGGGGCAGTCTGTTGACAACTAAGTATGAAAGGTGAAAAATATGCTATAAACCCTTCTGATGTAGTTTCAAACGGGTATTTAGACGTTAGCGTACCTCAATTAGTGTTTAGACATTCAGACATGTATAGAAATGCTTGGAAGTTGTGTATGTCTGAGCCAATAAGATGTGGCAAATAGTGTTTGAGGCCCGGAGATTAGGGGTCGGGGGGACATTTATACACACACACACACACACACACACACACACACACACACACACACACACACACACACACACACACACACACACACACACACACACACACACACCCCATTGCATTTTATCCCATGATTATCTACCCCTTATTAACGAGTGTCTGGTGGGGAGCACAGACCTTGACGACAACGGCGGCAGAAACTGGTCACGTGATGCGCTCAACTAAGTGACGCATGTCACCAACCACCTCTGTCCTCCCTCCGTCCACACATGTCTTAATAAGCCCTCCCGGATTCATGTCATTAATGTCTGATGGCTGGGAGATTGAGGTCGCTTTTTACCAAGGAGGAGAAGCGAAAGTCCCCCCCTCAACCCCCATCACCCCCACCACCCTCACCTTCCTCTCCCAGCAGTACCACCCCCCACCACCCTCACCTTCCTCTCCCAGCAGTGCCACCACCCACCCCCCACCTTTCAGTGGAATGCTAGCCCGTTGGTGATGATGAAGGGGGGATGGTAGTGGCGGTAGTGGTGGAGCCTGTCAGGCTGTGTGTGTGGGGTGTGTTGGCACCCATGTATTTCCAAACACTGACACCACTGGCCTCCTAATGAGTTGAGAAGATCACTCACCACACACTCAACACACACACACACACACAAACACACACACACACACACACACACACACCCCTAGACATGTTGTTAGTCTTCTAATACAATGTCCATGTGGGGGAAGTCAAAATAAACATAGCTTCCTGTTTCAGGGGGATCGGACTCTGCTAGGAATGACTATGCTTGGTCTGATGTTTTCTTTCCCACTACAGACAAGCTGTTATAATGCTTCCTGTGTTTCTGGGTGTCCATTTTGGATCCTGTTGTAGACATGGCCATCGCTCAATGTTGGGGGGCATGCAGTTTATTGAATTAAAGTGGGGCGACTCCTCGATATTTCTTGATTATGTATCCGTTCCTATTGACGTCTGAGTCCATTTATCTGTTTTATCCAAACAGGACAATGAGACCAAATTGGTGACCACCTGCTCTACAAATCAAATTAGACCCTCGCCACAAATTAGACCCTCACAACATATTCAGATTTTGTGTGTGTGCAACTTATGATAAATGCAATAAGCTTGACGCGTGACACTTCGGTCATATTCAATATAATTAGCCGTCGTGAATCTTCCCTGTTATTATGATGAATCGGTTTCTCACTGTCAATTTTATGGGACATGACGATCCAATAATGAAAATATGTAGGCTTGACACGCCAATATTTTACGATCACTACACAAACTTTCCAGCTGATGTTGCGTCCTCAAATCAGATCCTGCATGTTCTCACTGGAATGTGCGTGCTTCTAGTTTTACCCCCATGTAACTATTAACTTTCTCTGACCCAAAATGCGGTGGTATGTGCATGTTCGGTTTTAACCCAACTCCAACTTTCCCTTGTCATAAATTTAGATAGGAGGCATCTGCTTCTGTCCCCTTTGATCGTGGTGCTACTAACTGCGTTTAGAGTAATTGTTAATTTAGTGACATTAGTGACTAGTGAACGTTGGGTAGAGGGATTGTGATTGGCTAGTAATTGTTAATTTAGCGACAGTGACTAGTGAACGTTGGGCAGAGGGACTGTGATTGGCTAGTAATTGTTAATTTAGCGACATTAGTGACTAGTGAACGTTGGGTAGAGGGACTGTGAGTAGCTCTTCCTTTCTCTTCCTCTTCATTTTAACAAGGACTTCGCTTGCCAGGACCCTTTCAATTTCCCTTTCACAGTGGAGGGGGGAGACAATGGAGAGGGGTCCCCTCCCCCTTCCTCTCCATTTCTCCCCCCTCTGCCCTTGTAGGCTTCCTGATCGAGAGGCTCGGGGCTTTGGTTTGTCACAGCCATTCAGCTGAGACTGATTGTGATTGCGGCAGATGGGCTGGAGTTTGTCCCAGGCAACCAGGCCTCTTTCTCTCTCTCTCTTTCTTTCTTTCTTTCTTTCTTTCTTTCTTTCTCTCTCTCTCTCTCTCTCTCTCTCTCTCTCTCTCTCTCTCTCTCTCTCTCTCTCTCTCTCTCTCTCTCTCTCTCTCTCTCGCTCTCTCTCTGAAAAGAGCTCAGTCAGAAACATCTCAAGCCGAGCTCCGCTTGCCCACTCACGTCCCTGGTCCCCCCCCCCCCCCCCCTCACTGCTGTCACCCACCCCTCCCCCATCTCTCCTAACCCCCCACATCACCACCCACACCCCTTCATCTCCCCAGAGGAAAGTGCCACCTTCAGAGCCAGCAGCCATCTCACCCCTCCCTACCCCCCCAACACATGTTAAACATCCCATAGCTTGAGCAGGAGAAAAGCGCTGAGGCACAGAAAGAGGAGGGACATCGAGAGTGAGACGGAGAGAGAGAGAGAGAGAGAGAGAGAGAGAACATACTGTGTGAGAGCAGCAGAGTATGTAACGCGAGAGGGGGGCAGAGAGAGAGAGAGACAGAGAGAGAGAGAGGGAGAGAGAGGGAGAAACGGCGTTGAGAGGCAGCAGTGTGCATGTTGTCAGAGGGAGAGAGAGAACGAGAGAGGCAGAGTGATAGAAACACACACAGTGTGTTAGAGTTAGGACAGGCAGAGATTGTGTGTAGAGCAAGTCAGAGAGGGAGAAAGAAGGAGTGCAATAGAAAGAGAGAGGCTCAGAGAGAGAGAGAGAGAGAGAGAGAGAGAGAGAGAGAGGGAGAGAGAGAGAGAGAGAGAGGGGGCGATCGTTGTTTTGCGCAGTTGTCACACCGAGCAGAGGGCTGCATTGTGGATGTAAACTTTATCGTGGGTGGGATCAGTGGCTTGCAGCAGCTGCTGTGCAGTGCAGCGTGCAGCAGCAGGATTACCATGTGTGTCAACTGAAGACAGAACACCAGGATGCAGAACCTCAGGCAGGGTAAGGAGAACACACAGACGCTCATAACACCACCACTCTTTTCCCTTTAAGACAGGAGATATCCCTTTAAGGGTGGAGATGTCCCTTTAAGATAGGAGATGTCCATTTTAAGAAAGGAGATGTCCCTTTAAGATATGAGATGTCCCTTTAAGAGTGGAGATGTCCCTTTAAGAGTGAAGATGTCCCTGTAAGACATGAGATGTCCCTTTAAGAATGGAGATGTCCCTTTAAGATAGGAGATGTCCCTTTAAGATAGGAGATGTCCCTTTAAGACATGGAAATTCAGCAGTATTTTCTCTCAGATTGTGTGGACTGGGGACACCAAGCTTCTTCATCTGGTGCATAGGTTTCTAT